>JAGVVM010007916.1:0-14995 GCA_019149425.1 Psidium friedrichsthalianum | reverse complement strand
CCCTTTTTTCCCCTTTTTTTTTTTTCCCTCCTTCCTCTCCCTTCCTTTCTTCCCCCCCCCCTTCCCCCCTCCCCCTCCCCCTCTCCCCCTCCTCTCTTCCCCCCTCTCCCTCCCCTCTTTTTTTTTCCCTCTTCTCCCCCCCTTCTTGCCTTTCCCCCCCTTCCCCTTCCTCTCCTCCCTTCCCCCCCCCTTCCCCCTCTCCCCCCTCCCTCTTTTCTCTCTTCTCTCTCTCTCCCCCTCCTTTCCTCCCCCTTTCTCTCCTCCTCTCCTTCCTCCCCGCTCTCTTCTCTCTCTTTCCTCTCCCTCTCTTCCCTTTTCCTCTTTTCTCCTTCTTCCTTCTTCCTCTTTCCTCCTCCCTCCTCTCTCTTCTCCTCCTCCTTCTCCTCTCTCCTCTCTTACTTCCTCCCTCTCCTCTCCCCCTCCTTCTTCCTTCTTCCCCCGCCTCCCCCCTCCTTTCCTTCTCCATCTCCCTCTCTTTTTCTCTATCTCTCTCCCCCCCTCCTCCCTCCCCTCTTCCTTCCCTCTCTCTCTCCCCCTCTCCCCTCCTCCCCCCCTCCCCCCCACTCCCCACCACACATCTCCACCCCTGCTCTCTCCCCCCCCCCCTTTCCCTCCTCTTGCCCCCACGCATCGATCCCCCCCCCGCCTTTCCCCCACCCCTTTTACCCTTTCCCTCCTCTCGCTCCTTTTTTTTTTTTTTCTCTAAAGGGGTGAAGTTTGGCGTAAGCATATAGACATGACGAAGTGCTCATCACACCCCTCGGTAGCTGACCCTACCCCCCCCCCCCCCCTAAGGGTGAGCTGATTCACGGCCTGTCAGTTTCCTCAAGAACTGGAATCGGAATGGTGGTCCCGCGTTCCCAGTTTCGAAACGGAAACCCAAATGACCGGTCTGGTCTGATCCCAGGCGGTTCCATTGGACAGAAATATTTTAAAAAAAATGTTAAGGGCAATCAAAGTTCCAATCAGGGAATATAAACAAAAGACATCCCCATGATCAGGTCAGATAGGCAAAAATGGGTCTTTCTTGCTTCTTATCGAACATTTGCCGGGTCTTTGCTAAGTTTGGGTCGTTCTGATTTGGGTGTAGGTTAGGGATGTCGAAGGAGAGAGGAACTGATGCCCACCATTGAAGAGAAGCTGAGGTTGGCAATGGGTAGGAGATGGAGAGGAAAAAAAAAAGAAAAGGAAAAGCAGAAAAAATAAAAAATAAAAAAAAAACATATTAAGGGGAATAGCATCATGAGAAACAGACAACTCGGAGTAATAAATTAAGAGCGGTTGGGTCTAGACATTAGATTTAGATTTAGGGTTAATTTTAAAAGATAAAAAAAATAAAATAAAAATTTTGATAATCCAGAGTTATCGTTTGGTTCTAAATTTTAAGAACCGCAAACCAGACGGCCACCTGTAGAACCCGAAACCGGACCACCAGTTCCTGGTCCGGTCAAGGCGGTTCTAGTCCGCTGGTTCGATTTGCTCACCCTAGTGTTGCTTTTAAAGAGATTGATATGATTTGGTTAGCGGCTGAAGTCGCAAAAGAGTTTTCCTACCGTCCCCTAAGTCACATACCACTTCATTATCTAGAGGGACAAAATATTTTACGGGATGGAATATATTACGTGTTCAAATTGACTGTTGAGTAATCGATCAATAACAGTATGGACAAATATGGATAGTCTAGACAAGTGACATGTCATTTTCCATTGATTTATGAATTTCATAAGCTTATATTTTTTCCCTTCCTATCATTCTACAAACATATAACCGGATATATATATATATATATATATATATATATATATATAATAATAAATATATATATATAAGTGTCTCTCTTATCCACTTTTTTCTATCTTATTCTAATCCTTATTTCCAAACCAAACGCGGTCTTAGAAATTTTGAAACTTCTGTGGGTTTTCTTCGATATGTGATCTTTTAATAAGAGTCTGCAGAAGATTTTCTTCATCCAACGAGGAACCACCCTTTTTCACACTCACAAGTTTTTCCTACACAGGGCATACATAAGTTCACCTTACACCTTTTTTTACTTTTTATTTCGTTAACAAGTCATTGTATCTATGCAAAAAGCAAGGAGGCCAGAATATGACATCCATGCGGAGAAAAGAGAATTTGGAGAATGTGAACTTCCTAGCGATAAAGGTTGGGTTAGGTGCAACATAAAGATGTTCATAATTGGGCACGTTCGAGGAGAGAAACGTGGAGTATCAGTAAATTGGACGATTGCGGGCTCTTCAAATACTAGGGCCTTCTCAAATGCATTGCCCTGAGCAACTTTTGATTTTCGACATATGAAAGGAATGAAGAATATGTGTTTTGACAATGAGGTAGGAACACAGACAATTGGGTGGCGGTGGACGCGATGGCTCGAGATCGAGAGAGGGGGGGCATTTAGTGAGGCGAGCCTTTATTTTATGTCAGAAATTGAAGTGAGACACACGGCACAAGCACAAGGAATCGTCGGGACGATCATCATGAGACATGTTTGACGGGAGGTCATGTTTTTGGGCCGTGGTGGGCATTAACTGGAGCCATTGACACTTCGTTCAGGATCAATCTCTTTACAGTGACGCACATTAATCCGCTGTACATTCCCATTGCTTCTTTGACCGGTTCTCTATTTTCTTTAATCACTTTTTGCTGGGAAATTAATCCACAAAATCATCGATATATTGCAATTTCTTAATTTTATCTATTGGGACCTAAACCTTTTCATGCTTTGCCAGTTGAGTCTATACTGTCATTTTGATCGGAAAGATCTAACGTAGATGTCAACTGTCCTACATAGCATGACTACGCGTTGATGTGGATAATTTTAATAATTTTTTGGTTTTTGATTTATTTATTTATTCTTTAACTATGGCTGACCAGGGCCAGTCAATAGGTGAGGATTTTGTCTCTTGTCTAGATTTGGGTGCGGAGTCCCTCATCGGCCACAGTTGTAAAAAAGAAAAGAAAAAACAGAAAATATATATTATTAAAGATGGTCTATCACAGCAGCCATTGTCCTAGTCATGCCACATAGGACGACCATCGTTCATGGCAACAATTTTTAGCTAGATTTGGTGGAATGACTCAATTGCCAAGACGACTCAATTGGTAAAATTAAAAGGTATAGGATTTTTTAGACAATTTCTCCTCCCTTTTGCAAGAATTCCTTATTATTGCCATTCTCGTTCTCACAAGATAAAAGTATTGCGTTATATTTTCCCAAGATTTAACTTAATTAATTATTTGGGGCATTGGGTGATTTGAAATTAAGAAATTAGATCTCATTTGCTCGTGTGTTCAAATTTTGCAAACCGCGTGCATACTATGAGTCAAAGCTACCAACATGGGTCGTAAGCATGGACTTACTATTCATCATCCTTCTAATTTGTTTCATGAGCCTTCAAGTAGTCCTGTCTCTACACTCATACCCCTGAATTATCAGAAAATGAACACCGTAGAGAATCAAGTGGATATCTTAACTTAAATAAAACTTTCTTTACTAAACAACCACTCAGTTTACACGACCCGCACAAATACACGATGGACTCTCTCACCCACGCTCTCTATTTGGACTTATGTCATACCAAAATATGGGGCACTAGCTCCTATTTATAGCCTAGCCAACTTTCTACACACTTTCACTATTACTTGATCAACAAGAATAAAACATTCTAGAGAAAGACTAGTCTAAGAATGTGAAGAAAATTCTAGAAAATGGAAGAGAGACAAAGCTCCAGATTATCTAGGTAAATTATGAATGTTCTAGAAAGTTGTGAAAAAATCTACAAAGAAGTCGATACGTCTCACTACTCCCCCTTACCGACTACTCTCTTCAGTGTAGACCTCGCAGTCACACCAAGTTGCCTTCAAAACTCTTCAAACTTTGCGGTTCCAAGTCCTTTAGTGAAGATATCTGCTACTTGGCCATTTGTCTTGGCATACTCCATCTTTATCTCACCCTCTTCGGGCCTTGACACCAAATCTCATGTCTCGTTCTTCCTTAATGCTTGGATCTCTTGTTTCATGGCCTTCCTCCATTCTTCTTCATGTGAGGCTTCCTCATATGTAGATGGCTCAATCATTCTGGTATCTTTGATTAACACTGCATTTGCATATTTGAGATTTGATCTTCTTTTCCTTATTGATCTCCTAAGTTGAGGTACTTGCTCTTCATTTTCTTCCATCTAACTTTGTAGGAGCTCTTTTGTCATTGTCGAATGTACACTAGTTCGCAACGGACTCTTTGATTTTTCTAGTGACTGTGCTTCGACTTCTTCTTTTCTAGCTATGGGTTCATTTTTTTTCTTTAATCGGGTGGTCCTCATCAAACTCATCATTTTCTTTCATTCTTTTATGATCCTCTTTTTTGATGTGCTTCGGTAATTCAGAAGCTTGTGGTGACCACTATGATGATAGTTCATTAAAAACACCACATTTTGGAAGTGTAACACCTCTCTGTTGTAGGATCACAACACTTCCACCCTTTCCTTTGATTATCATAACCCACAAATATGCAACGAACTACTTTCTTATCGAGCTTGCTGCATAGATGATCTGGCACAAATACATAGCATACACATCCAAATACTCTAAAATGACTTACCGTGGGCTTGCGATTCCATAGCTTCTCATATAGTGACATAAAGCTGAGTCTTGCTTGAGGTAGTTTGTTGATCACATGTGCTGCTGTCTTCATACATTCGGCCCAAAATCTAGGTGGAACATTTTTCGCATGTAACATGCTCCTATAGGTCTCTGCCAAATGATGATTCTTTCTTTCGGCAAGTTGTGGCGTATTCGGGCAAGTAAACTGTCGACGTATCTTGCAATTTTGTAGATACTTTATAAACTCGCTTGATGTATATTCTCCCCCATTGTCAATGCGTAGGCATATTATTTTCTTGCCTATTTCATTCTCCACTCTTTCTTTGAACTTCTTAAATTTATTTAATGCCTCAGCGTTATCTTTCATAAAGTCAATCCAGATCTACCTGGAGAAGTTGTCGATAAATGTTATCATGTACTTCGATCCTCTGACCGATGGTTGCTTTATTGGTCCAAACATGTCTGAGTGGATGAGCTCAAAAGGTATCTTACTTTTGATTGTGGATTCCTCGTATGGAAGTTGGTGTGCCTTCTTATACTGGCTTCCAACACAAACGATATCTTGTTGAACTTCCAAGTGATGGAGCCCTTTTAGCATGCCTTTCTTAATCATCATCTTTAACTTATGGTAGCTTACGTGCCCTAGCCAAGCATGTCATAAATCAGGCATATCACTCTTTTGAGTTTGTCTACGCATGCTGTTTGTGCTGACATTACGTAGACAGACTCAAGTCGATGCTCCTCCATGACTGGTGTACTAGTAGATTTCAAATTGCTATACACCTTAATGTCTCTTGGACCAAACACCACAAAATTGCCCGAGTCTGTGATTTATGATATGGACAATAGATTCTTCTTCATTTTGGTACGTGATAGACATTTTTTAGTTCAACTTGATGTGAACTGAGTCGGGGTGTTATCACCATTTAGCCAACATGGGTAATCAGCAACTTTGAGTTGTTTATAGTGATAACTACACGTCCTCTAGTGTACTCAAACATGTTTGATAGCTTGCCTTCATATCTGGTCATATGATTCAAACACCCAGAATCAACTATCCAATTACTATCATAATTGATCAATTTATTACTTACTGTGACGAGGGCCATCGCATCTTTTATCTCAGTGATGGAGCATGCTGGGAGCTCTTGTTTTTCCTCTATAGCAAGGGATGCTTGGAAATCCCACTCCTCTTCACTGTCATTCTCCTTAGATGCCGCAACATTTCATTCAACTTTTTTAAGTCAACAATCTCTGGCAAAGGGCCTATTTTTCCACAATTGTAACACCGTTCGTTATGCCTTCTATTGCTGTTTTCTTTATTGTCATATTTCTCATGATCTCGACGAGCTCCCCCTGGCCGAGAGCTTATCCCTCTTGGTTGCTTTTTCCATTCTCCATAACTTTTCTTCTGTTTACTATCTCTAATGCCTGCATCATTTCTCTTTTGACCCTTGAACTCTCTTTTAGTACTAAAGAGGGCACTTTCATCCTCTTTGAGCGAGACCTTAGATATTTTTCTATCTAAAGCCTATTGGTTGACCAATATATTCTCTAACTCGGTTAGAGTTGGCTCATTTGCCCATCCACAAGTGGCCGTAACAATACCATTATACTCCGGCCTTAACCCGTGAACAATAATTCTTCTTATCCTTGTCTTAGAAATGGCATTCTAAGGATCTAATTTTGAAATATCTTCACAAATAGATTTAACTTTGGAGAAGTATTAACTCACCGTCAGATTATGTTGAGATATCAACAATAGCTGTTCTCCAACCTTTGCAACTTGGCGTCATTCGTCCTCGCAAACAATGCTGCCAAATTGTCCCATGCCTCTTTTGGGTCTTCACACTCTTGATGTGCTGCAACAACTTATCTTCAACAGTTGCAGCAAGAACATAGAGAGCCTTACCCGCTTTGATGTTCCATTTTCTCAATTCGGCATCATTCGTGGGTGGTGTGGTGTTGCCGCCGCCAATAATATCCCACATGTCTTGGCCTAGCAAGTAATATTGCATGTGGGTACTCCAATTATTATAGTTGAAGCTATTGAGCTTCTCAACCTTATTCATTGAACTTGACAAATCTACCATCTAACTTGGATATAATGCCCAATACTACTCCAAGGAAACTTGGTCCCCGACCAATTGATCACAGTCCTTGACTGTGCACCGGCAGAATTTCGGCATACTCCGGTCCCTGACTGTCAGCTCACGCACAATAGTCTCTGTTCACTTGTCTTTGCATATCACGCTCCGGATATGATTGTTGGCTCCTGGGCTTTGATACCACTTGTATGGAATCAAGTGGATATCTCAACTTAAATAAAACTTTCTTTATTAGAGCACCACTCAATTTACACGACCCTCACAAATACACACGATGGACTATCTCCCTCACACGCTCTCTATTTGGACTTCTTACATCACACCAAAATATGAAGCACTAGCTCCTATTTATATCCTAGCCAACTTTCTACACACTTCCACTATTATTTGTTCAACAAGTATAGAACATTCTAGAGAAAGACTAGTCTAGGAATGTGAAAAAAATTCTAGAAAATGGAAGAGAGATAAAACTCTAGACTATCTAGATAAATTATGAATGTTCTAGAAAGTTGTGGAAAAATCTAGAGAGAAATTGGTGCTTCTCAAACAGAACATTATATTGGAGAACCAGCAATATAGAAGACTCTCATCATGTATAAGGATGAAATCATGGCCATGTTCATGTGGTTTAAACCCTAGTACAGTAAAAGTTGAAAGGCAGGAAATAATCAAATCTAGCTATGGTTTGTTTAACTCAAATTTTGCTGCAACCGCTGTTGTAAAGCACACCAATTCTTGCCAAAAGATTACAATTTGTGCACGACTTCATAAAGTGCTTCGACTCATCAACAGATCTAATACCTTTTCAAAACCTTAACAAATGAGCAGGAGCGAATATATGAAGGAACAAAGAATCTTCTCCAAGAACCAAATGGCAAAAGTGTAAATACCCCATCTTGTCCCACCCCCAAAGCGGTTCAAGTTTTGCCTATAAGTACGCTGACCACCTTCTCTCTTCTTACTGCAGAAGCCCACAGAAACTCTTACCAACGCCATCACCCTAAAAAACCACCCAAGACCACACAAAAAAAAAAAAAAAAAAAGAGAGAGAGAGAGAGAGAGAGAGAGAGAGAGATGAGAGCTACAAGTTCTGGATCAAACACCCCCCTATGGAGCTCTCCAATACCATACCTCTTTGGAGGGCTTGCTGTAATGCTGATCCTCATAGCCGTGGCGCTGCTCATGTTGGCATGCTCGTACCGGAAACGCGATTCCGACACCTCTGGTGATGCCGATGCAAAGCCAGTGCAGCCCATCATCCCACCGTTGGATCTGGAGCCGAGGATTGCAGTGATCATGGCTGGAGACGAGAGGCCAACATATCTGGCGAAGCCGGTCACTACGGTGCCCTCCTGCTGTGACAGTGTCTAAATAGAAAGTTATGGTCCCATTTAGTCATTAGAATTAGCTAAAAAGGGCGAGATTTTATAGTGCTTTCGATCCTACTTTAGCTCTGACCACTGGCACACCCGCAATTTTTTCCCTTTAGCTTTGCAGGGATACCATGTAAATTGGTGAGCAACAAAATCAAGAGATGTTTTTCATTTGCTCCTGATGAACACCACTAGTTTTGGATCTTGTACTTGTAGATGGTTGTCTCTATCTACATGCATGGAATTCTTTGGAACGTATGAGAGAACAAACAGAGAACAGCTATTGTGAAAGTTTTCAACTGAAAGGGCATACGGCGATTTCATATCACTGAACTCTACGTTCCCAAAGATTTCCAGTTGCAACCCTGACAAATTTGAATTCTCTAGTCTTGTGACTTTAAATGGGAAAAAAAATTGATTAAAAACGTACAAAAAGAGCCTTCAATGAAAGACATCAAGCTTACTTTTTCCACTTATTAAAGGCATCTTTTCTGGAATAAAATAATGTATATGTGATATCAGTATTAGCAAGATGGTTAGTGGATGGTATTTGCTGAATTTAAACGGATGGCATGAGTATTAGAATCTACGTAAATTCTCATTTGTTTTTGGAATAAGTTTATTGAAAATACTAAAACTTATCATGATAGTGCAACTAAGTCATAAAACTTTCGAAAATTGTAACCAAATCCTAAATCTTGTCAAATTGGTTCAATCAATTCTTTTCATTAGTTACACTTTTTGAAAGTTTGGAAGTATTTTTGACACGTTTTTTATTATTGTTATTATTTATTATTTTTTTTTCTGGGAAAGTAGCACCTCAAGTTTAGAATTTATTAGAGAAAAAGAAAGGAAAGTAGCACAAAATGAAGGTGTGTATTTCTTTCTGATGGACGAGAAAAGGGTCTGCTTTCGGCTAAAGGGATTGTTTATTGATTCCCTGATGTTGGTGGGACGCGGCGGCCAGAAATTGTAAATGGGTCAATGATGACCCACTTGAAGAGAGAGAGAGAGAGAGAGAGAGAGAGAGAGAGAGAGAGAGAGAGAGAGAATCATTTTCTACTGTCAGTAATGGGGACATAGCTTACCATAATTCTAAGGTTGCCCTTCTATTTTTTAGCTCAAGTGTGGATATGTTCTGAGCATATTCCTGGCCATATCTGTCCTTAAAATACTGTGGGAAACAACGAGTTCCGAGTCAACTTACGGTATAGAAGGAACAGAAGATGGGCTCTCGCACCAAACGTAAAAGGGCAACATTCTCCTGTCTGGTCTGCTGGTGCAAGCGGCAAAAGGCGCACCACTTACGTTCTCCTTCTTCATATGAGAACTAGCTAATGACGCGTTCAAAGGAATGGAAGAATTAGCTGCACGGTCACCTTTGAAAGTCGCCTGTCTAAGTGATGTAGCACCTATTTTGAATACTGGAGATGAACTCTTTGTTCAAGTCGTAAAGTCATTGACTCAATTTAACTTGGAGGCGACTCCAATCATCTGGATTGTGTTTTGCTTGATGTATATCGCTTCGGAGTAAGTATTTATGTGATAAGCACACGATGTGGTGGTGATGACATTGTATAACCGGCCAATCATCATTGCCCACCTGCTATATCAATCCCATCGCATTTGACGTCGTGTGTATGTAACATGTATTGTTGTGGGTGCCGTTCCAACCACATAGTCATTTTTTAAAAATGATGAAAGGTAAAAATCTTAAGAGGGTGAAATCTGAAAATTGGCGACCAATTGACCACATCACAGGGAGAGTACAATAAGAACATGTGCAAGTTAGTACATTGATGATGTCCAATTAAGTGACTTGGTTAGTTTTTCCTCTTTTATTCAGGAAGAACATGGAAATGAAACATAAATCTAATACATTGGAGCTATATACGTAAAAGAGAAAGCACCATTTCAATCATATTTCAACTATTTCATTTTCTTTTTATCTAATCATATCATAACTTAGTTTTTCTTTATTTAATCTGTCTATGATGTATACCTTTTCTAAATTTGCTAGTTCTCAACATGACGCAAAAAATCACAATACACCCTGATAAGAAGAATTGATCTCGACATAGAATTAGCAAGTTTAATTATTATTATTTGTATACAGGCAAATGAACGACATATTTGATATACTTGAAGTTATTTCTCAGTAATTGTGTAGTAGTTTCTAAATAGAGGAAAAAAGATAGTAAATATTATCACAAAAGTAAGGAAGTTGGGTTCATTATAGAAACTAGGAAAATTTATCTAAAAAGTTCTAAATCTATTGCACTTTGTCAAGTCAATCTTAAATCTTTTAAAATTGAGTCTTGAACCTTTTCAACTTTTACCAATTGAGTCTATCTGACTTATTTTGGCTGAAAATCCCTAACGTGTAAGCATCTTACTCCCGAGGCATCATTGGCACATAGACCGATGGAATATCGATTTAATTACGTCCATTTCAAGTAGTCCGTACCTTTCCTTCAATTATTCAGTATTAACACGACAAGACTGACACAACAATGCATGAACCGGCACCAATGGCACGTGCAGACAATTCATCAATCAACACGTGTAATTAAATGGACATAACTCAGACCATCTAACTTGAACCTGTCGAACCGAATCGAAACCGACATCATTGGTATCACCTTTCAAGTGCTCAACCACATTCCACGACTTAACGATCCATCCATCTAATTCAATCAGACTACCACGAACCGTCCAGAGAAACAAGTAAAGGCCAAAGTCCATCCACAACTGTCCACTCTACGCCTGCGAATTCCCATGGCGATAATGCTCACATCCAATAATCAGGACGACATGTAATAGCAAACCCAACATAGAATCAACTAGACGAATTATTACGAACGACGAATCTCTTAAACTAGCTAGCCGATTGTGAGCTCGAACTCCTCCCCTGATCAGCCGCGAATACTCCCGACGTCTACCACCACTTGCAAATGCAGAATCACATTTGCAAAGACGATCCTCACAACAATTGGACTTGACGAACCAGGACACACCAACATATTGCCCTAACTCAACAAATTCAAGCTACATGCAAGCCGATACCTCCTTCGTACAGCCGTGACAACCTGACGCCAAACTTCCGCATGCAACTGCCGAATTCAACATGCAAAGATGATCCATACGTCACATCGACTAGAAGGACTACTACATGTCAACGGATCACTCTAATTCAACTAATTCAAAAACATCGAAACCCACGACGCATTACGAATGTCATGAAATCAAGAGGATAGAAAGCATTAGAAGCTAGATAATCCACTTTGCCTCATGACAACCTGACGCTTCAATTCATCGAAGAAACGGACCTCGGACGAAGGAAAATCGAGAGAAAGAGAGGGCAGGTCACGTGCTAAAACCCAAGCTTCGACTCTTCCTTCCTCATGCGTGACAAAGAGTTCGAACGGTCGGCGGTTCGGGACGAAAGGGAGAGACCAGGGAAAGACAGGAGTGAGAGAGTGAAGGCTGAGGGAGAGAGAGTGAGGGGTCGGGGAAAGTTGCCGCTCAGTGGGGTGAGAGAAGAGGGAGAGAGGGTTCATGCTTGGGTGAGGGAAAATGAGGGGAGAGAGGGGGCAAATGGGGTTTATATAGAAGTGGGGAGAAGAGGAAAGGGCAACACATGGCACACATGCACCGAGTGTATGCATGTAGTCCGCCAAGTAAGAAATGTACTAGTCGTACTCATTTTCATGCAAACTTGGCTCGACCAAATTGAAAATAAATGCTAGTCACTATTGACTTTCTATTCCAATAAATGTCGCACCTTCAACTAAAATCATTTTAATTGTGATCCCACAATTTTTGCCACCATAATTTATTTGCTTTGCCCGTTAAACGGTTAGGTGAAAATCGGGATGTCACAGATCTCTCATCCTTAAGAAATTTTGTATTCGAAATTTCAAACCTCATCCTCTCCTTCAAACAAATGAGGGTACTAGTGCCTCATTACCTCTTCACTTTCCCATGTCGCGCCTCTGCCATGTCATGATACTACCACATCAATCTGATGAGAGGAATGACCTTAGTTCGAAGAACTTGCTCCCTCCGATCCAATATTCTTATCGACTCTTCTGCATACTTAACTCTTCGTCCACCTCGATCGTCTCAAAATCCAATACATGTGTAGGGTCTGCTCATAACTCTAAATATCAAATCTCCAAATTTTCCCGTGAGTTTGAGAGGTCCTACTAATCTCATACTCAACTTGCCCCCTTTTTAATCCCATTATTCCTTTTGTTGCTAATACCTTTGGAAAGTGCGAGGTTACTAATGTTAAATTTCAATTCCCTTCTTTGCTTGGCTACACGTCCTTCCCATCTTGAGCCTTATATACTACCAGAAGGTGAACCGATTCAATCCAACGAGTCATTATTACTCAAATAGTATCATTCGTGGTGTCTTCGACTATTCTGGCACCAAATTCATCCTTCATTCAATTCATCGATAAAACTGGCCAAGGTACTGGTACATCCTCTTACTCCTCAGAGGTTACACTTCCTCAATCCCAAGCCATTAGGTATACAATCACTTCCATGTAATCAGAACAAAAAAATCATCGTCTGATACCTATAGGTTTGATCCTCTTTCTCTCCCAAGCTTTTCCAATTCTAAAATATATTCTTACAAATCAATCAATACTAACATTGTAATGCCTCCAAAAATGCTCCTAATTACTCACCAAATGGTCGTGGCCTCACTACGTTTCTGTTGCGCCACTTTGATAAATCATCTATGCATAAATCTTCATTGATCTTAGGACATCCTTTAACGGGAAATTAAATCCTATGGGAACAAGACTACTACTTTCCATTTCCTATGTAGATTAAAATACGCTCAAACTTATTTATCTCCAATGGTCACCAAAATAACAATGTCCCTCTTCCAATTAGTGAAATCCTTGGGTGCCCGACATAATTACCTCACAAACAGTGAGTTTTAAACTAAACTTTACCATAGAGTGGAAATCCTAGTATTTCTTCGGGAAATACATCTGGAAATTCTTGGACCACGAAAATTTCCTCAAGCTTTGCTTCCTTCAAATATACCTAACAACCATCACTAAGAAGCTGATGTTCTTCGATCGTAGAAATGAGTGTCAGGGAAGGGTTTGTTCCATTCCCAAAGAATTCGAAGCTAAGCTGGTTAGGTGGGTTAAAACTGGATTGTCTTCGTATAACAACCTGTACTGGCACAAGTCCCATGAAGTTAGCCCATTCCTATGATGACATCAAAGCATACTAACGTAGCGGCCTCCTATGGTAATCGTGCAATCCTTACATACTAACGTAGACGAAATTGCGTCTTTTAGAGGTGAGGTATCGACACCTCAAACGACCTAGACATCAATCCATTATTCGCATAAACTGTGCAAAATCAAACAACTCATATGCATGTCGCATCTGCACACTCACTTGTGTCTATATTCGCATCAATTAGTGCATATGCATTTCGATTACACAAGGAGATAATACCTAATATCATGGTCCTAGAAGCTTCAGCCTCTTCTGTGTAATCATAGACTCGTCCTTGCGTAAGCGGCCCTTCATAGCCTCCTTGTTGCATCCTTCCACCTACTTCTTGTTGTTGGGGTATCATATCGACATTTTGCGATTGCCTAATCTGAGGACAGTCCCTCATGATGGGAAAGAGACACTTTTAGTGCCAAAAGTTGTGTATGGAGATCAATTTGGTGGTAAAAATTTCAATCCGATCACCTAGTACCAAATTCTCGAAAAAATGATCATTTTGGTGCCAAGTGCAATTTGGTCCGCCAAAAATCTGATGCTTCATTATTTTACTAATATTTCAGGTTGATGTCACTTCGACAAGGTCTAGTCAACAATTAAAAAAGATAAAAATAAAAATATATATTAAAAATAAAAATAAAAACTTAATTAGTTTACAAAAATAAATAAACAAACCATAATTTGGAAAAAAAAAGTCAAATTTTGTTTAAAATAAACTGAAAAAACTAGGTTGAAAATTTCACAAAATAAAATAAAAACTTAAAAAAAAAGAAAAAAAGTTGCAAGCAACAAGGGCTATGCTTCCCCCACCATCACTAGTAACGGCCCGCAAGGTGGGGCACATTCAATGGGGGTCGCCGAGCCCCACCAAGGCCGATGACCCCTACCAACCTTAGAACGGGTGAGGGTGTATAATCGATCACCCAAATCAGGCGAGGTCTACAGAACCTCACTCGTTGCTGACCCTCACCCAGGTTTGGCTGAGGGTCGCCACTAGTTGACCGCCAGTGGTTAGCCTTTGCCCAAGGCAGGATTGCAACCCTTGTCTAGATCTAGGTGAGGATCTGTAGTCCCTCACCTGAGATGGGTGGGCGTTGTGCCCCTAATCGAGGCTCGACGAACCCCGTAGGCCATGCCCTACCCTCACCAGCCATTGCCTGTAATGATGGAGTGGCAACAAGGACTGCGTAAGCCCTCGTAGCCTAGTAAGTTGTTGTTGCTAATTTTTTTTAGGTTTTTTGTTAAATTTTATACTTATTTTTAACTTTATTTTAAATACAATTTGTATTTTTAACTAAATTTATTTTTAGCTAATTTTCAAATTTGAATTTGTTTATTTAAATTTATTTTAAAGTGCAAAAGTCCACGTGGCAGCTCACGTGTACTTATTTTTTAAAAATGTCATTTTACATTAAAAAAATTATTTATTAATGACATGATAATTTTGGCCGGAACTTAGCACCAAAATGATCATTTTATCCACGACTTGGCACTAAAATAATCCGGCGAAAATTTTGTCACCAAAAGTTATCTATGTACATAACTTTTGGCACTAAAAATGCCATTTTCCCATATGATGTGTCCTAAGCTGACACATCCATAACGTTATCGTTAGAGCTTGACATGGCCG
>JAGVVM010007915.1:0-23180 GCA_019149425.1 Psidium friedrichsthalianum | reverse complement strand
TTTGAGAGCGAAGAGAGGAAGGTCGTCGAAGTTGATTTGGCCTGCGAGGTGAGCTGAGGATGAGTCCTCGCGCCATCAGCTCAAGCTTCGAGTCTGTTATCTTGTCAACTGCAGTATTTATAGGCAGCGCTCGGCGTTACCTGTACGAAGAAGCTGTTTCAAGAACGAAGTCGATTGCATGACGTTGGCTTTTCAATTGGGAAAAAACGCAAATGGCCCATGTCGTTTGATTAATGTGTAATGGTATATTTAATTTGTTCTATGTATGGTCCTTAAATTTTAGCTAATGTGAAATATCGCCCCCGCCACTAAGTTTTATTCAATTTACATCTTAAACTTTTGGTATATTTTAAACTCGATCCCTAGATATATGATAAATTCAATGTTGTCCATGATAGTACAGAGATTATATTGAATATAAAGCAAAGTTTAGGAACCATATTAAATAAATTAAAAATCAATAGACCACATTTACTCATTAAAATAAAACTCATAATTATTCGTCGTCATTATCCTTTTTTCAATTTCCACGTCGGAGTGGAAATTTGATGATGCTTGGCTAGAGTGTGGAGTTGGATATTTTCCATTTACACAAGAATGTCAGTCGATCTCAAGATGTTCGGTTACTATATCTATCATGTGATTGATGCATGAATTGGGACGATGTCTCCGTGGATAGGGAGTTATAAAAGTGTATAATTTCGTTATGTTGTATTCACAGTCAATTGAATGTACACTCACTCTCACTTCAAGGTTCTTATTTTTCCTCCAGTACGACTACCACCTTGTCTGAGGTTGCGTGACCCGAAGCGAGGAGATGCTCAGGTTGTGCGACCTCCTCGGCCTCGAATTTGACCTCCACGGACTTTAGGGCGACCTTCGGCATAGCGATCAGAACAACCATCAGCTCTAGCGCCAACATTCAAGGGTAAGAGAGGAATTACCAGAAAAATCAATGAAGGCAATGTTGGCCAAAAGAAAATCGTGACTCTTGCGTGCCCAGCATTTCGAAAAGCCGGGAATACTAAATACTAGCCGGATTGGCCTCGAGAGAAAGCACTTTACAAATGCATTGGATTTGTCAAATTGATATCAAACTAGGTTGCGCTGCGCGAAGCCTTTTGTAGGGCCAAGTTGCCTTAGCAATGTTGTGCCGAACGCTTCATTTATGTCGACATTTAGATATATGGTTGCACCGTACAAATATACATCTCATCGTTTAATTAGAAGTTCCTCGATTTCCCATGCGACAAGATCAGGGTGACGGGTCCGGATAGAATTTGGTGAGAAGGATGAGATGGAGGAATATCATCAAGCGGCACGATATTATTGTTCTGTGAGCAAATCAAGTCTTCTCTTTCGCTTTCGATTCAGAGACTTTCCGCAAACACGCACGCTTGAGGGCTAGGGTTTCCTCCACAAAGGGCATTCAGTCAGCGATCCACGGCTGTCTCTCGCTATTCCGGCGGCGGCCGGCGCTTCCGATCGGCTCTCCACCATGAATTGCCCGGATCCGCTGTCCTCGGAGTTGACCCGTAAGTTAGGATCTGTTCTCTAAAGACGAGAGAATATCGGGCCACGGTCAAGTCTGGGCTTCATTTGTCATGGGCCGTTCACATCCAAAGCATCAAGTCGTCGTCGTCGTCTTCCACACACTAGGGTTTTGGGAGTAACTTCACCGCTCCAAAAACCCCTCTTCTGTCCCGCTCATCTCTGCGGAGTCGTCGTCACCATGAGCAGATCGGGCCAGCCACCGGATCTCAAGAAGTGAGAATCTCTCTCTCTCTCTCTCTCTCTCCTCTCTCCGTGTACTGCTTCACGCCTCTCCCTTATTCCCTCCCTCACATATTGCTTTCTTTTTCTTTTTGCTACCTTTGCTCAGGTACATGGACAAGCAGCTCCAAAGAAGTCGTTGCCTTTTTTTGCAATTTCTGTCTAATATTCATAGTTGTCTGTCCAAGTGGTTTCGTGGAGTTACATTCCGTGTGGTGTGTGGTGAGCTCAATTTGTAGCTTGATAGCTGAAATCAGAACTAGATGTTGTTTCAGGTTATGATGAATGAAATTATCCTTTTTTTCAAGGATTCCTTTGCCTTGCATCTCATGATGATAGTTGACTGATTAAGAGTTGGTGAATTCGAATGTTTCCGAGTTCACAGTCTAGATAATATAATATATAAATGTGTAGCCTGTTCATTTACTTATGAGATTCTATTAGGGCAAATGAGCCGTTTCACCCCTTTGTATAGTGCACATTAGCTTGATATCCTTGACCCTGATTAATGTTGGTCTTGGTTATGATAAGAATCTGTGGCCCTAATCTGTATCGTTTCGTTTTTCGGATGTGAACTCCAAGCTTTATTTGCCCCAATTTGCCTAATTATTGTTTTATCTTCTTCGTGTAAGTATTTTGGTGTGTGGGGTTCATTGGTTTTGTGCATGTGTTTGGAATGTTGGACTATCTTCGTTGGAAGATGAAAATTGTGCTTTTAGAGCCTGCTGTGCATTTTGAGACCAATCAGAACAGTAGTTCCGCTGTAATCACCTGTTCAGAGATCACTTGCGTTTGTATGTATCTTTGTTGAAATGTTGGTACTTATGGCGGTTTACGTATATGAAATTCATTGGTGGGAGATTAAGGATCCTTTTTCATGGCTGGATTTGATTCAACCAGATATGAATAAGATGGTAGAGCTGACCGTTCTCTTCTCTGCAGTTAAGCTTAATGCAAATAGGATGGTTGTTGGAACACTCCGTGGGTTCGATCAGTTTCATGAATCTAGTGGTAGATAATACTGTCGAAGTGAATGGGAATGAGAAGACTGACATAGGGATGGTGGTAGGTTGATACTAATTGAATTGCAATTTTAATTTGCATCCTTGCTTTTTTGCTAGCACTGATAATCTCACCACTGATGCTGCAGGTTATAAGGGGAAACAGTGTTGTTACAGTGGAAGCTCTCGAACCTGTGAACAGGACATAGTCCATTTAGCTATGTATTGGCTGATTTAACAAACTCTCTTAGTTGTAGTTAATTCCGATGCTACCAAGTTGCTTGTAAGGAGGGCGATGTATAAACTCGACCTATCATTTGCTGCTTCATGAAATATTGACTTTCAAGGGAGTAGTGCACTGGGGCGCAGGCCATAGTGGTGGATTCAATGAAATTATGTAGACTATGCATTATGATCAATGCTTCACTGGCTCGTACGGTCTTGGGAAGTCTTCAGTTTATTACCTTTATGCAGCAGCTTGAATTAGACTGAATTGCAGAGGGGAGTTCAAGTTCATCAGACCGACTTATAAGTTTCCTCTTTTTAGCTTTCATTTTACCGTATTTATATCTAAGTATATGGCTTCAGATACTGCAAGTGATTGATTGACATATGTGTGGCATGTAAGAAATCGGTCTGTACCCAACCAGCTTATGTCCTTGGATTTCACGATATTGGTTCGTTTCTAGTTTGTGTGATTCGAGCTTAATAATGGCAGTAAGATTTTAACTTGGATATAAGCTGCTAGATTAATTAGGTCAAGGAGTCTCGGGTCCTACACAAGAAGTTGATACTTATTTCGCGACCAACATGAATAGCTACATGAACACATTAGACCACCAGTCGCATGCAGCGCTTGTATTAAAGCAAAGGCCTATGAGGCCCAAATGGCGAATGTTGATCGATGCGTGAATAGGGAGCTAAGTCTCTGTGAATATGGAGTTATAAAAGCGTATAATCTCGTTACCACTCCATGGTTATGTCGAATTCACAGTCATTGACTATGCTCTCCACTCTCTCTTCAAGGTTACTATTTTTCCGGCACGCATTCACAAAATCGGTCGTCCGCCTGTTGTTCGCAGATTCAATTTGCCTCTGCAACCCAAGAGCATCTCCGACATCGCATGGAAACAGAATATGACTTGCGAGGACTGGTTTAGATGCTATTTATGTATCCGCATGCACGATATTATCAACAGGGGGGGGATTTAATTAAATCATTAGTCCCAAGAATGGCGAAACCCAAGGTCTTCATTTTCACCTTTAAATTTCAGAGTCTAACGATGGACGGGGCATGAATTTGACTCATTCAACCAGCTCACGGAATGGTGAAGTAATGATCGCATTAAAACACCCCTTTCTCTCTCTCTTCACCGGAAAAGAAAAGCTAGTCAACCGTTCATGTCACATACAGGTAAACCAAAAAACGGAAGATTGTATAGGAGGTTGGACAGATTTTACAAGAACAATCCGTGCAGAGAAACTGCCTAAAAGGAATAGGCCACGCTCCGGCGTCACTTTTCGTATGGTTACCTACCTCAGTTACAAGGTCAGGAAAACGAAGTGACGAATCGAAAGCACAAGGAGAAAAGAATGTGTTAGCCCGGGAAAAAGGCATCTTGGCCGGCTCTTTCGCATGCCTGTTGCTTGCGATCCAGGATGAAGTGCGCAAAGCTTATAGCTGAGCGTAAAATAATATTCGTCAAGAGCCTCAACTGAAACCTTGGGTGTTCGACTTCATCCTTCGTATCTCTGTTTCTCTGGAGGAGTGGGCTTCGCCACTCGAGCCTAATCGGTTAGCGCTGTGTTCGCCTGTCGATTCGCCGTATTCGCTGCTCAAGTAGTCTTGGTTCCCAAATGCCATCTTTCTCATCTTCCTCAAGTCTTCCGAGCTTGCGTTGCGAGCCGTAGAGAGTGCTGTGTCCGGGCCTGACCCCTTCATCGAGATCTGATAAGGACAAGTCGCCGCCTTCTAAAGCACGGACAATCTGAACAGTTTACAGAAACAAATTAACCCCATGCCTCATTCTGAAACTTGAGAAGTGTCGATACTGACCTCTTTCTATATCCAAAAGCCAGCTAAAGTTGACTAAACAGAATTCTTGCTGGACCAACCTCATTGATGAACTAAGTTGGCAAAGCAAAAGCAAAGTGATTAGACTAGTTGGACATTACATGGCTCATTCTCGGTCGACGGCGTGCTGAATGACGTACGCAAGCAGCTGCGCACGAAACCATACGAGCCATCTCATCATGGTTGTAGTTATTTTGCAGCCGTGGATCTACCAAAGAGTCGAAGTTTTCATCATCCAGAGCCCGCGTCAACTGGGGCCTTGCCTGTACATTACACAAGATTATTGTCCTAAAAGATAGTAATTCCCAGTAAATTACTTGCTTTTTTTCCCCCGTTTCAACATTCGAAGACCTTCAACAACATATATGTCCTTGCTGCGAAAGATGGCCTGAGACGATCTGTTGCTTACCCAGTCAACCAAGCTCTCGTGCACGTCGGTAGTTGTGTCTACCGGTTTGCGTCCCGTGATCAACTCCAAAAGCATCACTCCAAAGGAGAAGACATCTGATTTATCTGTGAGTTTCCCACTCGATGCGTATTCTGGAGCAAGATAGCTGCAGGTTGCAAGAAATGTAAGCCCTGTTCTTAGTTTCATTCCTACGACTACGGTCCCGTGCCAATAACACCGGATAATGTCCCTAACACTGTCTCAGTATGATCCTATATTTGTGTAAATCTGCAATGGTCGTGAGACGACAGAAGGACCCAATTTTAAAACATCCACTGTCGCATGAATTGCGCTAATCCAGATTAAACAGACAACCAAGAACATGATTTAGTGGGACAAAGTGGCGACAAAAGGGTAACTTTTGAAAGCTGGAAGATTACAAGAGCAATGAAATGTCCAACTACAAATCTTACCCAAATGTTCCCATCACTCTTGTAGAAATATGTGTGTGGACATCTGAACATAACTTCGCGAGTCCAAAATCAGCAACCTGTGAAGCAATTTCGAATTCAACTACAAGATGTGATTTTCAACTTTATACGGATGAATTGACCATCTTCTTGAGGGCCTTTTGAGAAAATAGGGGTTAGCGTGATTCTTACCTTAGCCTCAAAATTGAAATCCAGCAGATGTTAGCTGCCTTGATATCACGATGAATGATCCTTGGATGACCTGCAGCAAAAACAGAATCATCTCCCACATCATTAACCAAATAATCGCCTTTTCCCCAGGCTAGAGTGATCGTGCACAAAGATGAGAAAGCGGCTCACAGTCCTCATGAAGATAGGCAAGTCCCTTGGCAGATGCTAAGGCGATTCTCAGTCTGGTCGTCCAATCCATGGTTGGTCTATCTCTGCCTGCAACAAGGCCATTTACTTCTATCAGATCTTCTTAGGAAGAACATCGACTGGAATGAAAATGCCAAATAGTACACAAACGCATTTATGCAATTTCGTAACAGCTTTGTGTTTATTACAGGACGTTCTACGTCTACGTTACCACAGGGACTCGTTATTAAATCTCTGGATATTAGTCGGCGTGCCAAGCATAAAAAGAGTGCTAATTCAGGTAAGCAAAATAGTATTTGGCGTTGTATCGATAATCAGAATGTGAGATACTACGACACGTACATACCATGCAAGTGGAACTGCAAGGTGTTGTTCGGAGGAACTCGTAAACAAGCAGTCGCTCAGACCCCGTTATGCAGTATCCAACCAAGGAGACCAAGTGCTTGTGATGTACTCGGCTGATTATTTCCACCTCGGCCTGGAACTCGCGCTCTCCTTGGCCGCTCCCAGCTTTAAGCCGCTTCACCGCAACCTCCTTCCCATTTGCAAGGACCCCCTTGTGCACATAGCCGAAACCGCCCTCTCCAAGAAGGTTTGAGTCCGAGAATCCATTTGTGGCCATCCTTAACTCCTCGTACGTGAATTTGCTCTTGGAGAAATTTAATCCAATGCCCGGCGATGGAGGAGGATATGGATTTTTGGGGCCTGAATTAGAGCCTGAACCTCCACTGCTGCTCGTGAATGGTGGTGGCACAGTGCTGCGACTGGCGAATGTGGTGGACACGAGTCAAATGCGCGTGGAGTAGTTGGTGGCGGTGCGTTCCGTTGCCAATGTCGTGGTGTACCGTCAAAAGGGTCATCTGGTCAACACAGAAGTTTTCATACAGAACTCAACAAAGAAATGAAAGTGGATACCGAAGCTATCCAAGAATTGCGCTCGAACGCCATTCCAATTGGAAAATCCTGATTGAGAATAGGGCTGGAGAGAAATTAGAGCAAACGACGTTCGGAATATACAAGTTGAATGACAGGACAAATGGAAAAGAAAAAGAAGAGATGAAACTATCAAATCTCCTCATCCGTCAAGCATTTCATTCACGACTCCCTCTGCCTTCACACTTTCAGAAACCCAGAATCAACACCAAAGTCTTCTGCAACAATCAGACGCAGAAACCAAATCCTTCTGGGTACTGCTGTACCTCGCACATGATGAATTTTCTGAAAGGAGATGAAAGATAGAACTTGCCCTCTGTTGTCAACTTAAAATGCTTCGGACAGTGTCTAGAACAGGAATCGAGACAACCTTAATCCGTACGTCCTCCAGAGATTACAGACGCGCCGATTCGTTACACTTTGGTCACTCAATGTGTAGTGTGAGATAACAAGTTTCCAAATAAATTACCAGAACTGAGCGAAACAAATCAAAATAACCAAAAGCTCCAATGATGCCCAAGTGCATACCTTTAGGCCCGGGCGGGGAATGAACAGCACCAGGGTCTCTCCTCCTCTTCTTCCTACAAAACAAGACCGCCACAGCCAACGCCGCGAGCACTGCCACCACGCCAATCGCAATCCCCAACACAGACCAGTTGGCAAGGAACTCGGCGAGGAGGACGGCGAAGACGAGGGGGGCGGTGGAGAAGAGGCTGCAGGTGTACTGGGCGGGGGTGGCGACCTACCTGCTGCTCTCGGAGGAGGAGGAGGAGGAGGAGGCGGCTGGGACCCGCCGGTCGCGGGAGCTGGAGGGGACTCTGGAGGAGAAGTCGGCGGAGGCGGAGGAGGAGAGGGAACGGGCGGCGTTCCCGGAGGCGGGGCGGGGCGGGGCAGGGGGCGTCGGGGTCGGGGTCGGTGTCTTGGGCGGAGGCGGAGAAGGGGTCGTCGTTGGCGGCGGCGGCGGTGGCGGAGAGAGCACAGGCGGAGGTGGGTGGGAGGCAGAGAAGGAGGGGTGGCTGGCGGAGGAGAAGGAGGGGTGGAAGGCGGAGGCGCGGCGGGAGGAGGGGAGGGAGGGGTGGAGGGAGGAGGGGCGGTGGAGTTGGGCGGCGGCGGAGGCAGGCCGGCTGGAGCTGGCGCTGACATTCCTTGCTTCCGTGATGTGTACGACGACTTTGACGACAAGCCGGAAAGAATCGAAATCAGAAACAGAGAATGATCATGGAGAGAGGGAGGGAGAGAGAGAGAGAAGATTGTGAAAGCAAAGAAGAAGAAGGATCGGTTCTTCAGCTGAGGAAGAGCTCGTCTCAGCTTGGTTCGTCATCCTCTGCACTCTCTCCCCCCTCCCCTCCTTCTCCTTCTCCTTCGGAAAGATCGTTGGGACCGTACCAATCCTCGCGCTCGAGCGGGCACAATCGTGGGAGTGCGTGCGTATCGGGTTCGGACAGAGGAACGGATATCGGACTGGTGGGGCCCTGCCCGACCGACTGGGACCCCCCGCGTATGCTTTCCTCGGACTCCGTCCGAAATCCGGATTGGCCACGTCATATTCGGCAGCCATCAATGGCAGTGCGCACCCGCGGCTCGTGTGCTTTGACTTCAGTTAACGTGGAGGCTCCATAATAATCATTATTATTATAATTATTAATTTGGACGTAAGTTCTCGTATTTAGGACGTGTACTGTCGAATTGAGTGAACCTCACACGGTTTTGACATTTTCTGTGGATTGGGATTCACAAAAAAATCGCCACGTCAACCTTAAACACGAGGCATGCAATTTAACTGTCGAGGCCGCACTTATGAAGGGCGCACGTAGTCACATACTAGATATTAATCCGGCTTAGTCAATATCGGTTGCATCATGGGTCTCCTAATAAATCATGTCGCGAGTGCTTAATTAGTTATCCATGTATTAGGAGAAAAGCCATTACTTAATTCTGCAAAAATAAAAATAAAAGTAAAAATTATAAGAACGATCTTGTTCCTCAAAACGATTGACTTTAGAATTTTAATTGTGCGGGAATTGTCTGATCTGGAAGCCTTTTAATTTACGTAATTATATTGAAAACATTAATCTCCTGTTGTGCGTATCCTCAACTGGAATCCATGTACATAGACGCCATTAATCTTAAATAAAGTGGGAGGGTTGAAGGATTCTGTCCCTGGTAATGATATTTTCATTAGCGATTTGATAGTAACAACAAAGTAAACTACTTAAAAATTCGTTGTCACCAGAAAGCATCTCACTCGTTCTAGCTTTTCGAAGAGTCAACGAGGTTTTATTGACTTAAAAAGTCATTATATTCATTCCAAACTTGGGAGGAGTTTGCAAATTTCCTTGGTAAAATATGAATATTGCTGATGGATGCTCTCGAGACACTTGTTAAATATATTTATTAATTAATTATTTTGACTTCTCATATATCTATCACGCTTTAGTATAATTTCATGAATTTACTATCAAATGCCATTATCAAAGATTTGCCACGGGTTAATTTCATGACTTGGGATAAATAATAAGATTCTAAATTATTCATTAGAGGCGAGGACGATTTTAGGGTAGAAATTGAAACTTGAAACTGGATCGATGGGGAACTTATCTGATTTCATGTTCTAAGGTATGCAAGATGGGTTTCATATTTCAAAATTGAGGAACATGTGCCAACGAGTATGCTCCATGTATTGGTAGATGGAACTTGGAACCTGTAATGTAACTAGTAACAAGTTTTTGTATTTTTCTAGTATATCTCTTTGCGTGATTCTGCAGTATTTCATGACATCCGATGAAAAATATGTAATCTGAAATCATTAGTCTGAGCTTTCATTTTCTATAATATTTATAACTGAGATGTTTATTTTGTTAATGTTTCATTATTCGTGTACCTAAATATGAGTTGCAGTCAGTGGATTGTAGCAACAAATAAAGACCATTAAAGGCAATGATTCACTATAATTATTCAGTTAAGAATGCATGTGAAACCTATATAGACCCGAAAACCTCTAGCAAGGCACCTTCCAGGTTTCAAAGTATGGAAGTTAGATTTCAGTTCCAACAGACGAGAAATCAATTTTGATAGGGGGATTTCAGGTTTCAAGTGACGAGAAATCAATTTTGATAGGGGGATTTCAGGTTTCAAGTGAAACCTGTACGAAACCTGAAATCGCTTACCCATATGGTTCAAGTTTGCGTGGCATGTCTTAAAGAGCTTTTGTCTTGGTGGAGTCGAAATAAGGCTCGTCAAGGATAGTCCTGCATATTCTTATTACCCTTTCTAGTGGGCTTGGTGTCTGCTCATGTCCTAACACATGATAGTCCATTATTGGCCCGTCCCCTCAATCGTTGTCAACTATCTGCCCTCGGTGTCCTAATTCTTCTGATCATCTTAGTATAAATAACCCATGAGGTTTCTCTTACCAGCCATCTTCAAGTGACTCGCGATTCCTTCCCTACCACCTAGCACTCAGTTCCGGTCTACTACATGTGGAAATAACAAAAAAATAAAAATCTTAAACCTATTACACTTGTGCTAATTCAATCTTAAACTTTCAATTTGGCTGATTTAATCCTACACATATGACGACTTGTCAATTTAATCATAAACCTTTTGTTGTGAAAAAAAGGAATTTTTATATGTAGCTCTACCACGCAGAACAGCCAACGCTGACAAGACTGTCACGTTAGTTATTTCCAGCCAAAATTAGTGAGAATGGCTAAATTGCCAAATCATCAAAAGATTAGGACTAAATTTATAAATCGTAAGAAAAAAAAATTAAAACCAAATTGGTACAATTGAAATGTTTAGGACTGAATTGCAAATCGTCAAAAAATTTAAAATTAAATTGATCAAGCTGAAATATTTAAAATTGAATTCATGTTCCTCCTCTTACGACCTCTTTATTTTATCCCGCCTATTATGTATTTTCTGCGCGACCCGGACCCGAGCCCTTCCACTAGGCTAGGGATCCTTGAGAGCAAACTCCTCAGCAACTTTGTCTTTGGGTGAATTAACGGGATGCCTGGCTCGTAATAGTTCAGATCTCTTGAAGTAATAGGGCAATCCTGTTATTGCACTTGACAATGCATGAGAAGGCTTGTTTGACTGGAAAATTATACATAAAATTCAGAGTATTCCCGCAAGAGAACATCATGCACATCATATATGAGACGTTCGATGTCGTGATGATGATGAATGCATGGAATTTCTATATTTCATGCCTCGCCTGTCTTTTACTCTGGCCATACATGATGTATTTCCATGCCTGACTTACCTTCTCCTATCTCGTGTGAAAAAAACCAAGGCTTAAAACTAATGCATTCGATTGAAAAAATCATAGGAATATTCTGGAGAAGTGAAAGATGACGCTAAAATTAGATTTCTACAATTCATGGCTAGCTACAGAGCAATATCTGAGGACCCCGTTGAACCTGCAGAGGGATCTCGGAACGTGGGTCGTCGGACATCTGGGCCCGCGATCCAAGAAAACCGAATAAGTTCGACAATTCATGAACAAGCAGCCCGGATAACATTCGAAGAGCATATGAATGCTGGATTGAAGACAATACCACCAGCTGCTCGCATAATCCTTATGCTGCTCTTTTGGACTGAGGCGCTAAGTCACTTCTGTTTTCTCATCGGCTTTCTTGCTGCGATGCTTCATTAGAGCTCATCATGTCCCTGGAAATGAGCTGCCTGTGGTGGAAAGAATTATGAAGGCGCACACGACGGAGAGCGAGAAAACCGACACCCAAGTGTTCTCAGTGTACATCTCCATGGCATCAGTGAAAGAAAATCTAGTGCGATTTTCGCCCAGTTGCGAAGTCGGTCGGCCTCTGCAGCATATAAAGCCCTCCCCTGCAGCAGTATAGCGTGCATTCAATTTATCTAGGTCGACAGTGAATGATTTAGAAGTTATGAGACCACATTACATCATCAGCAGACTTCTCCAACAATAATTATGTAGTTAATTTCGCAAGCCTGGTTAATACACTGAAAGATGCTTGCATGATTTTCATTACGAGATCCATCAAGACTGATATTGTCTAGCAGCCACTCTGTTTGACTCACATCCTTCAAACTTAATATCTGCAAAGAGTTGACGGCGCATTCGCAATGATTCTATTTTTCTAGAGGATAAGAAGATAATTAGGCAGGCGAATTGATGACGCTCAAACTCTGTTATGGTTGCCCAACAGAGAATTCGAAATAAAATATTGCAGTAACAACATGATTTGAAGTTGCCTCTATGTGCTGCATCATTCAAACCAATGCTTTCACTGAATACATTACCTCATCATCGAACCAGCGACCTCGTCGCAACCATGCAGTGATTAAAGCCAGTAAGATTCTAGGAGGAGTTAAATAATTGATCGCCTTGCCCGTCCCTTTTACAACTCGCATCCGAGGAACTAGACTTCTAGCAACCGTTTCAGGAAGCTCGCAAATAATGTTGAACATTTGCTTGTTCTGTATTGTCGAGCCACTGCAAATTACATACACATTGAAAGGGTTAGTCCATCACCTAATACTGAACCAGGTCCAAGGGAACTAAATAAGAAATAATGGATCTGATGCTTCATTCTCTACTATTAATCAAAATACTCAGGGGAAAAATTGTTTAGAAATGTATATAAGACTGCAAATGCATGGTATAGAGGACAAGATTGGATTCATGACTACCTCAGAAGTAAATCTGTCAGAACCATGCCAGGAGATGCAGTATGAACTCCCACCTTTGACCTCTTGCACTCCTTAAGGAGTGATGACTGAAGCTGCCGCAGACCACACTTTGTTGACCCATAGCTACAAATAAACAGATGAACCATTACAATCAGTTGCTGAGAATCCCAGTGATAACATCTCTTTATAAGTTGAGAACAAAGAGTTAAGTTGGTCAGAGTGTGCATAAGGGCAAAATTTATCGTTAGATGAAATGAAACTTACACAGCTGTCAAAGGAGTACTTGATCCGCCAGATCCTGCCCCATCCATGTTGAATACGTGGCCCCCCTTAGACTGGTTTTTCATCACGCGCATGGCTTCTCGAGTACAAAGTATTGAGCCGACTAGGTTTGTTGATACGATCTATTGCATATCCAGAATGAGAGAGTTTGCATCAAGCTGAATTCGTACAACAACATGAGCAAGTAAAGGGTTTCTCTTTGCTTTTCGTTTTTCTTGACTTTATTTAAAATGCACGAGATTTTCTGACCATTGGCATCACATTGAGTAAGGCCACTTATGAGGGCTAAAGCAAAACCATTTTAGAATTATGAGACTTAACAAATGTTGAAAAACTATAAAATGTCTGAGTCATGGATTCTTAAGAGCCACCACTCAAAAAATGAAAGTGGAACAGAGCTACCTGTTGAATATCTGCATCAGAGAATTGCAGCAACGGTCTAAATCCCTTGTTTATGCCAGCATTGTTTATCTGAAAATTTGAAAAGCACAATGTTGAAACAACTAGTGCACCACATTGAATTTGTTGAATACAGACTTAGAAAGGACAGTGATTATTGTACCAACATAATTAATTTTTATGAACATGTTCAGCAGACAACAAAAGAGAATAGAAAAGTACCAATACAGACTTCTTGATCATCAAGAAGTAATGAAGCTGAAGGAAGCAAGTAATAATAAGCCAAGAGATTTCCAAGAAGATTAGCTTAAAAGGGTTATAATAATAAATAATAATAATAATATAATAATAATAATAATAATAATAATAAATAAATAAATAATAAAAACCTCATCCGTTGCACTTTCCTGCTGTGTCATTCCTGAATGAGCTTAGTCATCAAGATTTTTAAAGGCCGCAACGAGAATGTAAATTTCCAGTGGTGCATGAGGAGAGAAGCCCCGCAGAAAGTCACCACTTGGAGAGAAATGAGCATCACAAACCAAGAGCACTCACCCAAATGTCTATAGAACCAAGTTCACTAACAGCAAAATCTGCAAATTCTGCACATTTTCGGGGTTACAAACATCACATGGTATTCCCACCACTTTTGCATGTGCCAAACTTGTCTTAGATGAGCCACTCACAGCCTGTTTCACTTCCATTAAGTTCTGTTCAAGCTCTTTGACAGTCATGTCCACAGACTCAGGACTGCCTTCACAAGAACCAAACTGTGATGAGGAACCGAGTGATATTTGAAACCAAGCATATGCCATAGAATTGATAGCAGGTGATACATATTACGGTTTCAAAAGGATCACCTTCTAGAAGCAATGATGACACGGTCACCAGAAAGAAGAAATTCGCGAGCAAGTGCCTTTCCCAACCCTCTTGTACTGCATCAGCCAGCGACGATATTTTAGAACGATGTTCAAAAACAACAATTGATCATATCATTTGTCTCACAGATGTCACATCCAGCTAAAGACAGATCTTTCTTCTGAAAACAGCAGGAACTGGGCTAAAGACCAATGAACCGGAGGTCGCTGAGTCATAGAGCTCTTATTAAAGAACGCTCAATGATTTTGCTACAGGGACTGAGAATAAACAAAGAGTTAAAACGTCTGCATTGCAGAGAGAGAACTACCTTCCAGTGATGACCACATTACGCGGACCAGCTCGACAATGGTCATCTAACACCATGTTAGCACCAATCATTGTTCCAATTATAATCCCTCCTAGCCAGCTATACCAGATCAATGTATCCAATTGACTATCTCCACCTTTAAAAGTTAGGAACACAATCAGATAATTGCATTGCTATACATGGAACATCAATTTGAATGATAACCCTACACGAGACATCCACCATATGTGATAGTCGATGCATTCGAAAAAGATGGCAAAAATTGCATTTGGCTAACCTGACATCTGAAAACCAACCATAAGAATCACTCCAGTGCTCATCATGGTTATGATGTATCTTCCAATTTGAAGAGCAGCCTGAGGGAGCGAGGGAGGGAGGGAGGGAGAATTTTAAATTAGAGAAGGAACTTGATGAATTGAAATCATGCACGTAACTGGGGTATAATCGATATAAGTACATTAACATGAACAATGATAGCAAGAAATGATTTTTTCCTTTATAAGCCAAAAACAGAAGGACCCTCCCCACCCAAAAAAAAAAAAAAAATTGTTCAGAGGTAGCTGGACTACAAATTGTTCTCATATTGAGCTAATTGCATGGATTTCCTGCCATTAATCATCTTAACAGAAGAAAATTGCGAAAAAACTCCACAGTTTGGGTCCTGATTATTTCTCCAGAACGCCAAACTCCAAATTAAGTAAAAGAAAGACAAGCAATGCCCAATTTTGCATACTAGAAAATCACTATTTCCACCAAATTATCCCATCCCGAAGCATAAAAAGAGCACTCAAATTCAATCGACGAACACACAATTTACCTTCAAAATCCTACTTCATCCCGATAAGCAATTCACAACAGGCAATTTAAACAACACCAGCATACAAACAAAACAGTTCATGCACACTCACAGAGGAAAAGATCTCCTCAAGTTAGCCGCTGATTTGCTGTAATCGTCCTTCCATTTCGAACACCAATTGAGAACAACCCAAAAAAATGGTCCTCACTGACTCCAAAATCCCACTTCTCTCACTCTCCACCTGCACCTCATCTTCCTTCGATTTCTCACCATTCCTCTGTCTGTCCCCATCTTCCTCGTTCCTGAACGACCTGCACTGATGTCGCACGCACACCTACTCCGCTTCCCGAACAATTTCGAACCCGAACAGCAAAAACCCGGCAAGGACACTCGTGGGTACTGTGTAAACTGAAGAATTGATGAGCAAACCTTCCCGGGCCCAAGTGAAGCTTGGTCACTGTGGCCATCGATGAGCGAATGCGAGGGAAGAACCTGGAGATCATGCAAAGTGTACTTCCAACTCTTTCGGGGGACTGATATTTCTTCCTTTCCCGTATTGCCAACAAATAACGTGAGATTTTGGGAAATTAATGATTGGCAAAGACATCAAAAATATCGACGAGAACAGGCGAAGACACGAGGTGGATCCAGAGACAGAGAGAGGAATGTGACGACCACACGTTAAAGCAACCCAATCCAGCACGCGCGTGCATGACACGTGGCGACGTGGGTTGGTTTGGTTTCCTTCAAGCAATTTGAAGGCAAATCAATCTGGTGTTAGAGTGATCGTTAAGGTAACCGCTAAGCGTATGCAGTTATCCACTTCGAATAAAACAGAAATAACTACCAGTTAGGCTCTGCAATCAACGCGGAATGAGCGATTTCTTTTTGGTAAAGTGAAACATGCTGCAATTCCACGAAGAAGAAGAAGAAGAAATTGATTTCCAGCAGAAAAAATGGGAAAAATAAGGCAGAACCCGTGGAATTAGGTGGTATGCATGTGACTTGAGAATAGGTTGGCATGTTGGAGATTTTGTCTGTTTCCTTCTTTTCCGCTTTGATTTGACGCTGGAGTTAATTAGTATAACTGTAATTAATTTAAGAAAAATTCTAAATAAGGGCATCAATGTCTTATTTCTCAAATAAGAGCCTTAAGTTGACATTCTTTCCATAAATACCTGAAGTATCGTCATTATATCAAAGAATAGCCTGAAGTGCACATTATTTCAAATAAAAGCATAAAGTCTATACTAATCTCACAAAAAGGAGCCTAAGTCACTTTAGTTAAGGGCATTTTGATCATTTCTATATTTATTTTTTCCTTTTCCTATTTTTTAAGAAAATTAAAAAAAAAGAAAAGATAGAGGTGGGAGATATGGCGGACGCCCACCATGATGGCCATTAGTCGCGACCCTCTTGCAGCTTAGGCGAGGGCCACCAGACCCTCACCTCTCAGTCGCTGATGTCGCCGGTTCTCCTTGAGGCACCAACAACCCCAACGGCTTTAGCCACTATCCCACCGGCTGTGGGTGGTGACCACAGAGGGAGGTAGAACTCTCGCTTGAATTTTTCCTTTTTTTAAATTTATTTTAACAAAAATTAGATTAAATTTATATTTTGACAAAAAAATATACCGTTGACGGCTGAAAAATTTCACCGGTCTGACCGATCGGCAAGATCAAGCCCTTATTTGAAACAAAATATTTCGAATCCTTATTTGGAAAAAATAGAGGCACTGAGGCTTTTTTTTAAAAAATTTCCCATTAATTTATGTTACAATCTCATCCCGCTGTGTCACTAGACTTTTGATATAACAAGCCAAAAAAAGTGAGATACCGAACGCATATGAAGTCAAAGAGGATGAGATTTTATGATACACATAAAGGACGATGAATGATTTATGGAAGGCCAAATGCAACAAAAGAAGTTAATCACGTACTTATAACTCAAGAACAAAAATGACCCCAATGTTAACAAATTATCCCCAAAAAAAAAACTAAAAACAGTACTCTTATTAAAGACATAAAAAGGTGATTTGACACATTGACGTATCGGCACCCATCACCGGTGTTGGTCCCCTTATTCGGTGTGTAATTCATTTCCTTTCACCTCTTTCGACGTTATAGAAGCCCGCTAAAACTCATCTTGTTCGAGTCCTTTCGCCCCAGCAATGACTCTCAGCCCTTTGTCCGAGTCCCGTCCTGGAATCATACGTCTATAAAAGAAGTCTTGCTTTGGAAGTTCCTACGAAGACATAGGGTGCTTCCTATAGGTTTTAAGTGGGGTATTGCAATTCTAGAGTAGAGCCCCTCGAAACGACCAACGAGAAGAGCGAAAAATAGACGTATCACAACACTTCAAAATCATGATTTTACCTATGCTTTGCCAAGATTGTTTAATCATGAGATACATGTTGAGGTATGATTTATACTCTCTATTTGACAGGAAGACAAGGGGTATCGCTTCTCAATGAGAGGGCAAAGGTCCGAGGGATCGACTCGACCAGGGTCCCAGGGGAGAGCATCTGAGAAGCCAAATGACTTTTATAATTAACCTATAATTTGTTGGTAGTTGGGTTTGGATCCATGATAGTTACTAACTTGTGTTGTCTATATATAATCTCTTTATTTTGTAATTGAAAATACAAACAGATATTAGAGGTGCTAATTATAATGAATCTTTTACTAGATTTAACCCTAGTTTAAGGTGAACCGGGATAAATCTTGTGTCTCTTTTCTCATTTTTACTCTCTATATTTTTTTTTGTTTGTGTGTTTAATCCTAAACAATACTGAGATAGTGAAAACACAAAAACATGGAGTCTTCTTTTTCTTGTAGGAAAATAGATATTTAAAGACATTTTTTCAAAAAATTATCAATTTTATCACTTACAAGAAAAATAAATAAACGAAAATATTTCACGCCTATGAAAATGTTTAATTGCTGTCGTTATGAGATGTTTTCTTTGCTTAGTTATTTCAAGTGATCGTCTTTAGAAAAATATTTACTAAATCGTTCATCTTCTACGAGGTCTTCTTTCTTTTATCATTGAAATCCGTGCGAGATAAAAGTCTCAATGGTTTAATCGTAGTTTGAGACAAAAAGAAATCATTGGCTTATTAAATTATCTATCAACCATGATTTGTTTTTTTCATTTTCCTTAGCTTACCAACTATCATGAAATGAGGGGGGAGGAAGGGAAGAGGTAATTTGGAATATCAATTGAAAGATAATGAAGTGGGAGTTCATTTTAGGTCATGGTACTAGAATATTTGAACGATTCAACAAGGCAGATCTTCCGTTCTTAATCTTGTTTACTTGATAAATTGCTCATGGAACTTGTGTTTCCCAATTCGACCCATTGTGAAATTCATCGACCCCAGGATTCGATTTTACTATCAATCCAATCACCGCTCACATATTTTCTCTTTTCTAGTGGAAAATCTACTCCTCACTCAAGTTAGTAGTGAAGACCAAACAACATTTCATCGATTCAATCCAAGTCTCGAAAAAACTACGTAAGATTTACACCTATCAAATCTAAAAGCTCTTTTTTTTTTTATTTCAACATGAAGAGATAAAAGAAGTCCGTGCAATTGCCGAAAATATAGGCCCACTAAAGTACAAAGGAGAGTTAAGTTGTCAAGAGTTATCGTAGAATGGTTACCTCGATTTACTCCTCGGGGCAAATGCTTTTATGCTTCATTTGGCGGAACAGTTTATCAGTTCTTTGATTCCAATTAGCATAGGGATTTATCTTTACAAAATTTTTAACTTACTAAATTCGTCAAAACAAACAGGGCCGGAGTTTCGATTGCTTTTCCATCGGGCGTGCTCATACTAAAAGCTTGGTTGATGCTTACCCTGTACAACCTACGTAATCACGATGGAAAAAATAGATATAACAGTGCATATTTATCGGCCAAAAAATATGAGAATGCAATTTTCTAGTTACTAAACACAATCATTATCACTCCTACTCCTGCCCGAAGATGAACAAACTCACGACCCACCCATCAGTGGTCCAGCTGATGTGCGTCTAGTCCTTTCATGATAGGTCTTTGTTCAAACCTTGGAGCCGGTGATTTAAATCAGAGGGTCTGCGTAGGAATACTGCGCTAACCCCTCTCAGGAGGATTAGTCCGAGCTCGCGTTCCATAACACGCTGGCCCAGACACCTTCATACCAAAGAAAAAAAAAAAAACATCAACCGTATAATAATGACGTTGGCAAGTGCGCGTTAATTGCGCCGCGATGTGTAATCAAAATTCATCTAGAAATAAAGTAGATGGATCCGAGGTCTCTGACTGCCTACTCTTTTGCTTGGTCCTTGAACGTGCCAATAAGTTTTTGAATAAATTACATTATTCACTCATTGACCCTTTGATTCACGTCGTCGTTAGGGAAGCAATTTGGTATTTACGGAAATTTTATGTAAATGTTGGTTAAATCTACATCTAATAGTCCGTGTGTTCATGAACGCGGAGGAAGTGAACTTGCATTGTGGAGACGGAGGAGAAGGTTTCGTCGGGCGTTCGCTTCGTGGTGGGCGCCACTCTCCTCGTCCAACGGGGGGGGGGGGGCGGGGGGGGCCGACCCATGGAACCCGCACTCCTGCATTGGTTGTTCTTCTTTCTCTTTGTTTCTGTTTCAAGTCTCAATGCCCCTCTTTATATGATGTGTTTAGGGTGTGGGACGGGCAGGGGGGGGGGTAGGGGAGGAAGGGAGGGGGTTGATAGCATTAGTCGTGGGGGGTAAAATTTCGTAATCACTGGAAAATAATTTTCATATTCATATCATAAGGGTTTTTTTTAATTTTTTGTTTTTTTTTTTTTTTTTTTTTTTTTTTTTTTTTTTTTTTTTTGTTTTTTTTACTTTTTTTTTTTTCTTTTTTTTTTTTTTTTCTATTTCTTTCTAATTCTTTAGATTAAGTTATGGCGTGTGGGATGTGGGAGGGGATAAGAATTTTGTGGTTGAGGGGTAGAAAAAAAAACGAGGGAATTTGGATAACAATGCAAAAAATATAAGGGGGAAAAATGTTTTTTTAGTGTGGGGGATAAAAGGTAAATGAGGGGGGTAAAAGATTAGTTATTAAGTGGGGGGGGATTGGTTTAGTGATTATATTTAAGAATAGAAGACATAATATACCTTAAATTGATAATGATAAAAAAAAAAAAAATAAAATGAATAAGAAAAGCACAAAGAATAATTTTTTGTATGGTTCCTTCTCCTTTCTTGCACACTACGGCCCGTGCGCCTGTAGATGTTGGGAGGAGGAGGGTGTGTATCGTGGCTCTGGTCTTGTCTCGGAGGTGGGGGGGGGGGGGGGGGGGGGGAGAAAGGAAGGGGGGGAGGGGGAGGAGAAGGGGAGGAGGGGAGAGAAGAGGGGGAGAGAAGGGAAGGAGGGATAAAAAAAAAGAAGGGGTGGGGGAGGGGGAAAAGAGAAAGAAAGAGGGGGGGGAGGGGAAGAGGAGGGAAAGGGGGAAAAAAGAAGAAGGAAAAGGAGAAGAAGAGAAGGGAGGGAAAAAAGGAAGAAGAGGAGAGGGGGGGGAAGGAGAGGAGGGGGGAAGGGAGGGAGGGGGAAAAGGGGGAGGAAAGAAGAAAGTAAGGGAAGGAGGGAGGGGTGGGAAAGGGGAGGGAAGAGGAAGAAGAGGGGGTAAGGGGGGGGGAGGAGGGAGAAGGAACGAAAGGAAGGAGGGGAAGGGGGGGGGGGGGGGGGGGGGGGAGGAGGGGGAGAGAGAGGGGAAGAAGGAGAGAAGGAAGAGGGAGAGGAAAGGAAGAAGAAGAGAGAGGAAAGAAAGGGGGGGGATAAGGGGAAAAAAAGAGAGGGAAGGAGAAAAGAAGGAAATGGGGGGGGGGGGAAGGGGGGTGGTAAGAGAGGGGGAAGGGGAAGGGGGGGGGAAGGAAAAGGGAGGTATAGGGGGAAGGAAGAGGAGGGAGGAGGGGGGAAGAGGGGGGAGATGGGGAAAAGGAGAAGAAAAGGGGGAGGTGAAAGGGGGAGAGGAGAAGAAAGGGTGGGAGGAAGGTGGGGGAGGGGGGGAAGAGTAAATTGGATGGGGGAAGAAAGGATGAGGGGAGAAGGGAGAGAGGAAAGGGTAGGAGGAAAAGGAGAAAAAGAGGAAAAGGAGGAGGGGGTAAAGTGGGGAAATAAAGGTTAAAGGAAAGGGAGGATGGGTAGAGGAGGGGGAGAAAGGAGGGGGGTAGTGTGTTATAAAGTAGTTTTGGTAGAAAAGGGGGTGATGGTGTGTTTGTGGGGTATTAGATTATTGGGGGTTTTGAAAAGAGAATTGGGAAGAGGGATGGTGGAGGGGTAGGGAGGGAGTGGATGGAAGGGGGGAGATGGGAAAGGAATGGGGTTAGAGGGTTGAGAAGTAGGAGGGGGGAGTGAAGGGAGAGGACAGAGGGAGAAGGAAGATATGAAAATTGGTGAATATAAATAAAAATAAGGGAGGGGGGAGGAGGTGAAGAGGGAGGGGGAGTTATAGAAGGGTAGGGGGGGAGATAGGGAAGGAGGTATAGAAGGCTTATGGTAGGATAGGAGGGGAGAGGGGTAAATTTGTGATGAAGAGAAAGTGGATGAAAAGAAAGGAGAGTAGAAGAGGAATTTAAGGAAGTGTAGTGGGAGGGGGGATGGGGGGGAATGGAATGGTTGTGGGCGTGAGATTATGTTAAGAGGGGAATGAGGGATACAGGGGGTGTGGTGTAAAATTTAGATGTTGGAATTAAGAAAAAAATTGGGGTGGGGAGGTGTAAGGTTTAAATGAGGGGTTTAGTAGTTAAGGTATTAAAATATTATGAGGGTGGTAATGTTATTAAATGGGATTAATTAAAAAAAAAAAAAGATTAATATGGATGGGTAAAAAATAAAATTTAAGGATTAATTATAAAGTATTTGATTATAGAGGATATGAACATGGGAAATGGTCGGGTAGTAATAAATTTGAAATATATTGAAGAGTAAACATTGTATTAATGTATGGTTATATAAATAAATATATATTTAATATTGGAGGATGGTAATATGTTTTGAATGTTGTGATAAGTATGTTTAGATATTATAGTTGGTATTTAGGGGGATAAGAGAGGGGGAAGAAAAATAATTGGGAAAATTGTATTAGTATGATTAAAGAGAGTATTTTTTAGATTGTTAAGAGGATAGGAAGGATGAAAGTATTATGGGGAGGGATGAAGGTTGTTGAGGGATTATTAGTAGAAGAGGTGAAGGATGTTTTAAAAAGTAAGTGGGGAAAAAAAGTGTGGGTTAAGTAGTATGTGTATACAAACTTTTTTTGTATTTTAATTGAGTAAATGGTTTTGTTGTGTGTGGGGGTTGGTATTGGGGATTTTTGTTCTGGTGATGTAGTGAATTATTATTTGTTTGATTGGGAATTAATAATATTATTAGGAAATTTTGGTGATTATATTAATATTTGAAAATTGATTAGGTTAGAATTTTGTTGGAGTGTTTTAAAAGTGATGTGAAGAAGAGGGAAATGAATTGGATAATTGTGGTTTTTGATAAGGAAAAAGATGGTTAAAATTTTGAATGTTTTTTTTAAATAGATTGATAGTGAGTAAGGAAGAGGTGAATTTTTGAGAAGTAACAAGTTTTTTTTGTAAAATATTATTTATATAAATTTTTGTTGAAAAAATATTAAATTGAAAAGGGTTTATAAAATAAATAAGTGGTAAAAAAAGAAGTGGGGGGATAACACGGGGGGGGTGGAGGAGAATAATGAGAAAAGGAGATATGATGAAGGTGGGGTATGTGGAAAGAGAAGGATGAGGAAGGGTAGTGATAAAAATGAAAAGTGTGGGGAGTAGG
>JAGVVM010007914.1:0-17216 GCA_019149425.1 Psidium friedrichsthalianum | reverse complement strand
TTGTTGTGTTTTGGTCTTTTTTTGTTTTTTTTTTTGAATTTATGTCTTTTTTTTTTTTTCTTTTTTTTTGTTTTCGGTGGTGTTTTTGTTTGGATTGTGTTTGTTTGTTGTTGGTGTGTTTTTTTTGTTTGTTTTTGTGTTTTTGGGTTGTTTTTGAGAATTTTTGTGGATTGGAATCTTTTTTGTATTTTTTTTTTTTCTGTTTTTTTTTTTTTTTTTTTTTTTTTGTTTGTTTTTTATTTTTTTTTGTTCTTTTCTGGCTTTTTTTTCGGTTTCTTTTTTTTGTTTGTTTTTTTTTTTTTTTATTTTTGTTTTTTTTTTTTTTTTTTTTTATTTTTGGAATTTTTCTTTTGTTTTTTTTTTTTTTTTTTGTTTTTTTGTGGAATTTCTTTTGGTTTTTTTTCTTTTTTTGTTTTTTTGGTTTTGTTTGAATGTCTGGTTTTTTTTTTTCTGATCTTTTGGTTTTTTTTGGGTTTTTTTTTTTTTTTATGGGTTTCTTGTTTTTTTGCCTTGGTTTGTGTCTTTTTTTTTTGTTTTGGTTTTGGTTTGTTTGTTTGTTCTTTTTTTTTTTTTTTTGTTTTGTTTTGTTTGTTTTGGTTTTTGGTTTGGTGTTGTTGTTTTCTTTATGGGTTTTGTTTTTGAATTTTTTTTTTTTTTTTCTTTTTTCTGGTTTTTTTGTGTTTTGGAAATCGTAGCCTTTTTTTGTTCATGCGAATGGAAAGTTTCGTTGTGTAAGCAGAAGCTGCAGAAACCTTTGGCCGTGGCGTGGTACCTTAAACCAAGATTCAGAGTTTAAAGAAAGAAGCTAATAGCTATCCACCTGCACTAGAAGGACAAGGATGATGATGGTGGGGTTGGCGATCTCTTGGCATTGAACCAGTTTCGATTGGGTTGAGCAATGGGAAGGTCCCTCTCTTTGCAGGTTCTACTAGGCCCTGGAGAAAGAAGCGACCAAGCGAACAGAAACGGCACCCCGAGTTTCAGGGTCGTTCGTTAAGCAGAAAAATAAATGATAATGCCGAAAATTTAACTAATAAATCATTGTTTTAGCTGTCTATCTGACATGTAATTTCTGTTTGGATTAATTTTGGTGGACGATGAAAATATTTTTTCGTTCATTCATTTGTACAAATCATAGTCACACGAATGAACTTGGTCCAATTCTGTGGGCTCATGAACTTTTTATTCGTTCCGTGTGATCAAATAACATTGTGTGAGTCATTGCATTTTAATTTGTTCAAGTAGGCATTGAGCTTTTTGTACATGTTCATTTAATCCCGGACTATATGTAAAATCATTTCAATGTCGTCAAGATTCTTAAACATGTACCGAAAGTACACGCGTACTTTGAACAATTAAAAGTATAAGGACACATTCCACATTAGTGTAAAATTTAGAGGCATATTAATCAAATCGAAAGTTCATGGACTATAGTACAAATCGAACAAAAGTCAAGATCATTTGGTGTCTTTTTTCCCTTTTTGTGAGCGACATACCTATCGTTTAAAGAAGTATTCTTCAAATATTTTCAATTATTCGTACTTTATACTAAACAAACGCGGCATGTAACTACAAACATATGAATTTCAGTTTGTGCCGATAGGTAAAAGCTGTGTGGGCATGCCTGCGTTGTCACATCATCTTACAGCCCAAAAGATTCTCAACGATGTATTTAATGGGCGGGTTAAAGAGGCACGACGAAGTGAGGTTTCCACCATGCCGCAGGGGGGGGACAAAAGGATGCAAATGCTGCTGTGGAGTGAGGACTTTAGGGCAAAAGAAAACGACGTGATCCGGGGGACTACTGGAGATGAACATTGGACGGGGCTACCTACCGTGGCGAATTAGAGATGATGAGTCCATCCCAAATGTCGTGAGCTTTTCCTGTTGCATTGACCTTAATTGTCAAAATTAACAGTAGAGTTGGAGGCGGTGCTTCAGGTGCTGGACAGTGGACACTGCTAGTTAGACCCGATCAACCCTTAATCGGAAAAATTAGAATTTCGTATGGAATTGACTAGGCCCCGACTGGGCCAAGTTGGTCAGGCCATGCCCAAACAGGGAATTGCTTGTCTATACCTGTGCCTTTATGCTTTCGGCCAACCGGGCCTAAATGGACCTGGGAAGGCCTACTACACCGTCTGCCCGGTGCTCACCTCTGCGATGGAACCGAATCCCCCACAAAATTGCTCTAAAGGTGGACCGGTCACTCAAAATCAAAAGAGATGCACCGTAGAAATGGGCGGGGGCGGCAATTGCGGCAACCCGTATCTAGTGTCGATTAAGCACGTTTCGAATGATGTCGGCTTAACACAGGAATCACTCGTACTAAATGTGCCAACACTCTAGGAATTAACAGTCAGTCACCGGTGCATTTCCCTATAAATCAACTGGACCTCGGGTTAAATGTGTGGGCCGGACTGTGTACCGAGCCTAGTAAAAGTCCTTGCCAAGCGCCCCCCGCCCCCCCAAAAAAAAAAAAACAATTTGGAAGATGTTAGACATCCACAGGAACGGCCGGGGTCTAGACCGGCCGAGTGAGTCTACATGGACGAGCCGAGCACAAGAAGCTCCCGTGTTTCGTTTGCACGAAATCGACCCGGTCGACCTGCTCCCGCTCCTAGTCAACAGGACCTAAGTTCTCGTCATTGCTGCAAAAGACTTGGAAGAACGAAGCCCCGCGCGCTGTCTGCTCGATCATGGGCCAGTTTTGCTGGATTCATGAATCGCACCTGTAGGAAACCAATTTTTCGATTTTGGGCCATTTTCTGTTGATACAGCACTTCGTGTCGACGTTCGTCCAAGCAATCTTTTGTGCCTCCTCTAGTTGTTTAAGAAGCCTGGACTTGCCACAATTGACTATTCCTATTAGAACCAAATTGCTAATTTCTCGCTGGCTTGAATGTTCTTCTCGCAATGAATTTTGTACATACAATTCAATTTATGCCGACCAAGCCCGTTCTCTCGGGTCCTAATAGATTTTACTGAAAGCTGATCGTAATAGTTGAAATTTCGGATTAAACTTGTACCGCCCCATTATTTTTTCCAAGTCCAACGATAATTATCGAGAAATCGTCATCCAAAGATCAAATCAGATTTCATCTGCTGTGAAATAACTTTGGCCAGTGCATGTGTTCTTCGCACCAAATGGAGCTAGCTCTACGGTGAAGAACAAACGAAAGGCATTTAAGGAGGTGCCGAAATATTTCAAAAAACAACCGTGCCGCCGCGGCGAAAATTCGCTCCGGCCTCCCGAAACAAAGCCCAGACCCACTTCAAAAGGCCCATATTGCATCGTATAACCTTTCCCTCTCCGTGAAGCTTGGTTTGCTAAGCTCCGGTGATTGATTCCAATCATTTGCATCTAATGCACCGTCACCCAAAAAAAAAAAAAAAGCCAAAAGAGGAAGGAAGATGATGTCAGTTACGGGAACAAAAATGCAGCCATTAATTTGGCAAATGTAGATAGAAAGCGATTAATCATGAGCAAGTGATTAAATCCTCTATCATCGACATTTTCAGTAGATGGCAAAAACCATCAAATCAAAAGAGCAGATAGGTCCATTCCGCGTCAAATTTGCTGACTTTTTCTTCTTCCTTCCTTGACTTTTGAAATGGTTTCAGTCCCCTCCATCCCCCTAAATCGCATCTCTATCTTGAAATTCCCCAAATCAGCCCGTTGAAACTCCGAACCCCTTTTGTATCCTTCGAATTAAAAAATGTAACTTTTTTTTTTTCAAATGCTTGTCTCTCTTTTCTTTTTTTTTACAGCGGCAGAGGAGGCCTCTCGAGCAACCTCCTCTCCGATTCATTGGAGTCTTCACTTTCCTTGGTGACCGCGCTGTCAGCTTCGGTTTCGCCGTCGCGCGAGGTGGTCAACTTGTCGCTGCCCTGGAGATCCCGGTACCCCACCCGGCGGCTCTGCATAACTCCTCCCATGGACCTCGACTTTCTCAGCCCCGCTATCACCGTCCGTTTCACCGCCACCCCATGATTGGAGGGCGGCGGCGGCGGCGGCTTTCTTCTAGCTGCCCAGATCTCACCGTACGATCCGACCGACCTCGACCTCACCACCTGATCGGCCGAACCAATCGCGACGGTTTTGTACTCGACGCTGGCAACACCAGATCCCTCTCTTCCAGGCTCCGCGCACGGAACGCTGGATACCTTGCTATTGTTCCTCCCGCTCCCGAGCCTCCTCATCGTCTTCGCCGTCTCATCGCCCGCCGCCAAGTCGACGCCCGCGCTTGCCCCCACCAGCCGCCGCCGCCCCCAGTTCAAGTTCCTCCACGCGCGGGCCCTCCGGCTCGCCTCTCTCAGCGCCTCCACCACCTCGGCCATCTCCGGCCGTCTCCGCGCGCTCCCCTTGACGCACCTCGCTGCCAGCGCCGCCACGCTCCGCACCGCCGCGGGGTCCACCGGCGGGTCGATCCGGTTGTCCCAGATCGCATCGAAAGCGCGCCGTCTGATCAAGGGCACCGCCCAGTCGACTATGGAAGGGGGGCTGAAGTTCACGTCGATTGCGTTCCTGCCGCTGACGATCTCGAGCAACAAAATGCCGAAGCTGAACACATCGCTCTTGGCACTGAGATCGGACGGCTGGAGGTAGCCCGGGTCGAGGTAGCCTAACGTCCCCGCCGGGGGCGTGCACCTGGCCCGTACGTCCTCCACGTATCCCCTCAGAGCGAGCCCGAAGTCGCCTAGCCTCGCGTTCGACCCCCCGTCAATCAGCACATTGGACGACTTGATGTCCCGGTGGATCACCGGCGGGTCCGCCGAGTGTAGGCACTGGACCGCCTTCGCCACCTGGAGCGCGAACCGGATCCGCCGGGTCCATCCGGGCGGTCTGGAGCTCCGGTGGAGCAGGTCGAACAGCGACCCGTTGGGCATGTACTCGACGACGAGATGGAGCCGGCCGTCCGACACGCCGTCGCAGAAGCCGATGAGGTTGACGAGCCTCGGGCTGTGAACCCGGGACAGGATCTCAATCTCGTTCTCCGCCGGGCTCGCGTTGTTGTTGTTTCCGTCGTTCAAGATGAGATTGAGATTGCTGTTGGTCATCGTCGTCGTCGATAGGTTGGAGGGTAACTTGGTTCTCTTGACGGCGGCGACGAGCTTGCCGTCGTCGAGGACGGCGCGATAGACGCTGCCGTGGCTGCCTCTCCCGAGGAAGGTCTCGGCGGAGAAGCCACCGGTGGCCTTCACGAGGTCGCAGTAGGAGAACTTGCGAATCTTCGTCGCGGGCTTGCTGGGCCTGTGTTTGGCGGCAGCGGCGGTGGCGATTCTCTTGCAGTCCCAGTTGTAGGGGTCGCAGGTGGATACGGCGGCCTCGCCATTGCAGGAGAGATAACCCATGACTGGGATGACGGCGGTGATGATCAGAGATTATGGCTCGAGTGAGGAGACGGTGAGGAACGACGGAGATGGAGGTGATGGATGCGGTGCTGATGAAGGAGAGCTGCAAAAGCCATGACTTCTGAGAGAAAGTGTGGTGTCCAAAGCTTAATATATTAGCAGTTTTTATTTATTTATTTATTATTATTTCTTTACAAAGTCGAGGATTTGAAAAGAGAGATGTGAAATGAAGACATTTTAAAAGCTTTGAAAATTCGAGTGCGGATTTTGAGATCTATTTTTCAACAATGATGGATATGGTATGGTCCCATTTACGAGTATTTCGAGACATTTATTAAAATATATTATAATTTGAAACAAATTTTTTTGAAAATGTCAATCGTGCATAACGCGAGAGGAAATCAGTGCATCAGGTACATTCAGAATTTTCTATGTTTGATATTACGAGATCTTCTAAAGTGCTCATCATATCGAGTTATATAAAAATATCATAAGGTGACGATTAAATAAGTTAGGTAGAGTTTGAACAAATATGCTTACTATACTTTATTTTGTTAGCATGACCTGCGCTGTTGGTGATATTTTTCTAATGTCCTTGGGCATGCAGTGGCGTGTCTAGATTTCGCTGGGATTTCTCGGAGTTGGTCATAAAGGAGAGGGGTGGGGCCGTAGGGCCCACATCCAAGACGTGTCAATTTCTTTCCGCTTCCTTTAGCTTTATCTTTATCCAATCAAAAGCCTAAAGTCAATGTTTCCCATTTAAACAAAAACGCACAATTTAAATAATAAAAAAATCAATCTCGCGAAAACGATTTTATTCGCCTTTTTGATCTGAGAATTAATCACGGAGAATTAAATTATTCGTATGATGCCCGCAAATTCAAAGTTCGCCAATAAAGTAAACGGCTGATCTAAAACCCAAAGGGATAAGGCAAGAATCGCGTCAAATAACTCATGAACTTTAACTCGATATGTAATTTTATCTTTGTATATTTAGTTTGTTCAATACGATCCATGAAGTTTACCTTATTGTGCAACGTATTCCTTTTATTAACTCACGTTCATTGACAAAATTGAAAATTCTCATACAATTTATAAATTTTTTCTTAACTTTTCTTCTTCTTTTTTTCTATTTCCTGGTGACCTTCTTCAGCCATCATCAAGGCCTTGGTGATTAGCGAAGAGAAAATTAAAAAAAAAAGAGAGAAAAAAAATCTTTATTTTGATATTGCGAAAAACATTCACATTAAACCATTGTTGATGTGGACCATTTTTGTAATTTTTTTTAAAAAATTATTATTTTTTTCCTTATTTCCTGGACAACTTAAGCCGGCTATTGCCGAGACCCTGGTCACTAGTAGAGGGAATAAGAGAAAAAAAAAAGGAAATAAAATTTATTTTTTAAAAATATTATAAAAATCGTTCACGTCAAATCATCGATGTTGACTGAACTGGTTCGCAAGCAATTCCTGCTCAAAATTGGTGAGAATGACTATATCGATAAATTATTTTATAAATAAATTGATCAAATTGAAAAGTGTAGAACAAAACTTGAAAATTTTTTGGATGAACTTCCCCCTAAAATATGCTATGAATTACGCTACAATTACGTTGTATTTATTTAGAGGGAAAGCTACGTGCAAGTTGTACGATGGGACACTCCCCGTTATGATTCGATGGTCTCGATTAGTGTCTTTCCGATGATCGAGACGGCCATTGCAAATCATTGCGATTGCACGTGATGGCGGCACCACCAATCAAGCCGTACAGTGTAGAATATTATTTGGTCCAAATCATACTATGTTCTTGTCGGAAGACTCTTGCATCCCGGGATTTTGACGATGTGCGCCCAAAGCTTGAAATGCCATGCGACCACCGATTTGTTCGGCCAATTTCATGGAAATTTCGCCGCCTGTTAATTTCGAGACTTTCGGACCCCGCGGTCCGCGGAATGAAGCTCAGGGGCACGGAAAGTAGTTACTAGCTAGCAGCATAATCGCAAAATACGATCGGTAGAGCTGTCAATATGGCTCCATAACCCATTTATGACCCATATTTTGCATAAGACGTGTTCTACATGAGTTTTAGTTTTTAGAGAGCCCAATAAAATAGATCCAAAAAAGTTGAAACTAAATTAGACGGGTCAAAAATGCGTCACACAAAGAATCCTCTTCCGGCCTATTTTCGATCCAAAAAAGTTAATTAATCGGTTGGACTCACGCTCGCGCACGCAGCTTCCACATGCGGTCTTGCCCTCGCAGCTTGCCCGTCTCCGTTGCGCGCCTTCGTCACCCACCTCTGTCACCCACCCTCATCACGTCTCTCTTCCCCTCACTCAAGTCTAATCTAAGTAAGCCATCTCCATCTATGGTTGGTAAGCAAGAGAAATTGAAGTGGTAACCCGATAGAAATTGAGGATTTCTTGGAAGGACTTAAACATCGGTTAACACCTCAAATGGGAGCCCATGACACGAAATCAATCGGTAAGTGGATCGAAGAAAAACTGGTACCAATCACAAAAGAGGGTTGGTAATGTAATTAGTTGGTAATTTAAGAAGTCAGGGGAAAAAATATCAAATAAACAAAGTATCTTATGACTCGCTCGTTCTTCTTCAACCTCGACTCTTGGTTGACGAACTCCATTGTAGTTCTCAAATTTCTTTGGTTCGAGAGGGGCCTTTGCTCTATCACATTCATGTTCGTGCCAATTCAGAAGCTTTAATCAAGACGAGGAGCGGTCTGATAAATAGAGGGCACTCAAACAAGAACGGTCATCCTTCCCTCACATGCCAAAACTTCATCGAAGCCACTTCAGTCGTTGCCCCGAGCAAATGAATCTACTGCAGCAATTGCTGATCAACTTATGTTCAGAAGGACGACAGGACGCAGAAAGGAAGACAGGTGAAGGATCATAAAATCCATCTCCAGTGAAATGGGGTGGATGCACCGTCCACCCAACATAACTGCGGATCAACCATCAGCTCGGAGAAATTAATGCTGTCAGGCCGTCTATCCAAACCAACGCCCGATCCAGGAAGTGAATCAGAGCAACAAAGAGAGAGAAGGAAAATAAAGGAAAGAGTTCAGACCATCTGGTTCAGCTGTCCCCATTTATGAAACCCCATGTTTCGCTTCTTTAAGGGCCGATTCGGAAGATTCGCGTTCGAGATGCTGCTTTCGTGTTCTTTTTCCATGTCCACAAAAATTAGAGAGAACCAATTGGAAGGTTTGGATTGGACAAACTCGAATTTCCGGCCCATGACTTGCAGAAACGAAGTTTTCCGGATCTTTTCGGGCCGAACCGAGCCCGCCCGACGTTTCCCCGGGATAGCTCGTTCGAGCCGGTTAGTTCCGTCGAGAAATATGTAGGAGCATTAGCAATGGAAAGATCCTAGATGGGGTCTTTAGAGTCTAGCTAGATCATTACTCCATTAACGATGCTAAACATTGTTGCGTACATATGCCCGGTTTTACGGAATGTGAGGCCTGTCTAGACCTCCCCTTTCGGCGTGTCTGGCCCCGATACACGCATCGCCCGCTGTACCTCAAGCCTGCAAAAACTTAGTCCAACTGACATCTTTGGGCTTTACGCCTGAAAGTTCATCACTAATGTGATAAAGAAAGAACACCAGTGATGCTAATTATAGAATTCTAATCTTTCTTCGCATGTCGAGATAGATGTAACGTGGGCCAAGTTCCAGCAAAAAGAAAGCATCTTATTCAAATCGTGCCTGCTTTGTACAGAGCCTTCATCACGGGATCCTCTCAAAAACAAAAAAAGGCTACGGCCCATCAAGTCCTCACTTTCGCAGCAACAGCAAAAAAGAAAGAAAAAAAAGTCTTGTCCCCCATCAAATGATGGCGTCTCTCGTCTGCCCTACTTTGATTTAGAGCTCCCTTAACAAATCGAACGAGGAGTTAGCCAAATTCAGAACGTAAAGCGATTACTTCGTGCCTCCGGAAGTCCTTTGTTTGCGAGAGATGGGGGGAAGAGTAGCCTTAACGTATGCATAGGGGCTTCACGCCCTGCCGCGGGATGTTCGGGTATTGGGTTCGCCGAGTCCCCAACGTTGTCTCGTCCGAACATTGGATCGTCTCGGTCAGACCACCGAGTAGCACCAGAGCTCTGGATGACTTTTAGGAGAGGTATATCCGAGATGGTTTCGCCCGTCGACATGATCCCCTGAGCCTTCTGTTAACTTGGGTTGACTTAGGGTTAAATTCCAGGACTCCTAGGATTCGACCCTCTGGCCCAGCGAAGTGAAATTTCGAGATGCCGTATCGATGAAATTGGGCAGGGGATCTATAAAGTTTTTAAACCTGAACTCAGTTACTGTAATTTCATTTAATGTCAAGCAAATCCGACCCGAAAAAAGAAGAAGGGAAAAAGCATGACCGGGGGATAAGAGTTTCACGAAGAAATCGAGATATCCTTGACAGCTCGAATAACGATTCAAACATTAGTTTGTAGAAAGAAAGTAATTGCTAAGAGTGTAAGAATTAAAACTAAATTGACTATGCATCAAACACAAAAAAAAATGCCGAAGCAGACAGACACGTAAACGGTCCAAAAATGCCATATTAGAATTCAAATGACTATAACATGAAAACAAATAATAGAAGTTTATTTCACGAGAACATTTTCCCATTAACCGGCATTTGGACCACTAGGAAATGAGTCATCTTTAAATGCTTCCTAGTCGATAGAAAAATGGTTTTCCTGCCAAACTTTCAATTCAATGAAATGATTTTCTTTTTAAAAAAAATCAAAATCATTTTTCAAAAAATGACTAGTTTTCGGCGCTTGAACCGGAACTGTGTTTGGATACGTGAATCCCAACACTCGTGCTTTGGCCCGTGGAAGCGGAGCCGAGTCCGTGGCCCTGGGCTCAGGTCCATCGAGGCTGGGCCGTGGACTCTACGCCCGAGTCCATCTAGGCACCGCCCGAGACCTAGGCCGCGACAATCGAGTCCATTGACCTGGACACCGGTGTACGTATCTGAGATGCCAGGCCTAATAATATTGAGGTCGAGAGCCGGGTCATTCGAGGTGAATTTTTTTATAAAAAAAAATTGATCTTTAATATTTTATCTTTTGTCTCTTTTTCATTTTTTATTTTTCCTTCTTCCTCCATTGTTTGCAGGGCCTCAACAATGGCCAACGACTAGCCACAGGCTGGGCTAGCAAGGACCGACCTCGGGCAAGGCTCGAGCTTGCTAGATACTTGCAATGCTCAACCTCACCCAATAAGGTTGGCCCTTGCCAGCCCTCACCTGTGGACTACCGCCGATCGTTGTTGAGGCCGGTGATAAGTGAAGGAAGAAAGAAAAAAAGTAAAGGAGATTAAAAAAAATAAAAATAAAAATAAAATTCTTTTAAAAAATTACAAAAAATTATCCACGTCAGAGCAACCGCGCCACCAATTTTGGAGCAAGTGAGATTTTTCTTATCAAATAACGGAAAGTATTTTTCAGTTCATTTTCAGGTCGTGGCCAAAACACCGAAAAGTATTAGCATTTTCTGAAAATAACTTTCCGAAAAAACAACTTCCAGAAAATTTCACGTGTTTCACGAAAGAAATAACAGATCCTAAATTTTAAAAAGAAAAAAAAAAAAAAAGAGGGTTTGTTGTGGAGAAGAGAGGGAGGAGGACTGGACTTCGACATGGGAATCTCCATGACTTTCGCAACTTGGAGTGTTCTTGATGTTAAACCTTGTCTTGCCTTGCGGGACTAGAAAGAGTACTCCCGCGAGATCGATTGATCCTTCACGCCAATCAAAAATCCCACTTTTCTTATCACACTCCACACCATTATCATAACAAAGTCTTCTCCTCTCCATTCCTTCACGTTGACGCCATGCATCTAAGAAATTGCTTAATTTGATCCCCCGCTTGGGTTTCGTCTGTCTAGCTAGGTCGCAAGTTAGACTTTGATTTATGTTCATTCCTTTCTCTTTTCGTGAAGTAAAAAAGACGAAGATTCTCTCACCTCACGATTAGTCCCCGGGGGAAACAAAAAAAGAGGGGGGGTTTACACTTTAATCCTCAAATTTAATAGGGTTGAGTGCGGTCGAGATAAAGACCATATCAACAGCAGCTAATCGAGCTTATCAATTAGTTTGTTCGTGCACAAAGAAGCCCCACCTACCTCATTACCAACTTATCAAGGCGGGCTGATCATCAAGAGCGTGCTGATCCGTCAATTTGTCCGGCGATCTACCTAAACGGGCACTAATTTCTCATTAGCATATTAAGCAATTAGATTAGCGGGTTCGGTTGATCTTGCATTTTTAACTTATGTCGTGATTCTCTTTTTAAAAAAAAAATGTTATACCGAGTTACCGGCCGGAGGATGGACTTTTTCCTTTGTTAAGTGCACGATGTGACCACGAGTCGTAAAACTTAGCGCGGAATCGTATAGATTTTCACCGATAATTTACGTGACGGGAGTTTTGATATATTTTCAACCAAATTCTTATGTTGAATTTGACAGAAATTATACACATTAGAATGTGGCATGACGATGCGTAATTACCCATAGAAGATTTTCGGCAAAACTCAACATTCGATATTAATGATCGTATTAAATTGCTCTTTGAAATGTTTTAAACATAAATCACACCACCTAAATGTGTGTGTATATATTTTTTGAAATTTTAGTGAAATCATTTAATGTTTTTCGAAAGTAAGATTAATTTTCCCGTCAATCTGGATTAAAAAATGGTTTCCTAGCTTGTAGGTGCACCTAAAGTCGCAATTGACTTTGACGTACATTTCTTAGTTGATTTTGGGCACGGCGTTTGTATTTAAGTGTAGCAAAATTTCCTTTTTAATTTTTTTTTAAAAAAAAGCAAAAGCAACTCTCGACATGACTCATTTGCACGAAATGGCACAACACAACAGCAATTAAACAGGTTCGAATTTGACATAAATGAATTTGTGTCTTGAACTGATGATAGCATGAAAAATTTTGTTAAAAAGATATGTAGGGGTACAAAAGTCGTAGAATATTTAAAAAATCCAACTTAATAATACAATTTAAAAATAACATGAAGTGAAATGAGTCATTGTCGTGAAATGTTGCAGTACATACTTTGATGTTTAAAACTTTTATTTTTAAACAAGATGGGGTGTCAATACCTAATACGGCGACACATTTGATACTCTTATTAGTCCGTGTCGCGTTTGTGTTGAGGATGATAATCATAGTAATCATGTCCTATTGGTGTTGAGGCAATTTGACGTGTTTATTAAACACTTGCGTTCGAATAGCCATAGTCATGCTAAACTCGTGTCTCAACATGATACAATATCAAAAACATGAACGCGGCACTAGTTGCCGGCCTTAGCACGTATGAGAAGGACACTCGCAAATCCTCAGAGGGCACATATTTGTATGGATTTGGGTCCATGGATAAAGATTGATAACAACCATTAATTCTCGTAACTATATTCACATAGCATTCACTTGATTAACAACGGTTACGATGAACTTGTGGAGAAATGGGTCCAAGTAAATATAACTCCCACGAGGGTATTCGATAACCATTATATATATATCGTAATCACCCTTTTTAAGTTTGTAATGAAAAATAAGATTCTTGTTAATGGATTTTTCAATTTCACATAGCAAAACGGTCAATCGAAAAACGTTCAGTTATCAAACGATTAGCTGTCCATGCCACGAGGACAATGCATATATTAAATCTTGAAGTATTTCCTCATTTTATTCTTGGACAAGTTTATGAAACGCTAGCATCAAAACAGGACACAAAGTACACAATGAATTTTCTCTCAAACCAATGAAATTTCTTTAATCAAACAAATGTAGTGTGGTTTCTTCATGATGATGAAAATGACGGTGATGATAGGCTGGACTGAAAACGCATCCGATGGCTGGACCCGCCTCATCAAAAACAACCAAAAAGGAAAATTCCTCCTCCCCACCATTAAAATTACAGGGCGAGCATCTCCATCTTCTCCGCACTAAACACGGGTGCCATCGTATTTCTCTGGACATGTACAGGAAAACTTTCGATGAAAAACAGAAACTGAGTCAACACCCATCACCATAATCTAATCAATTAACGCTAAAATATCTCATCTCTCTCATTCACCATCTGGGTTCCTCTGTACACTGAAACTTGCAGACAATCCTGCAGTCTCTCCCTCGTCAGATCAAAACTGGTATCCAGAAAAACAAAGAGAAAAGGGGCAAAAAAAAAAACGATTTTTACCATACCCATTTACAAGTAAATTCTCAATAAGCAATTTTCTCTTCAATCTCAAGTTTGTTTGATTTGTCACCATAGCTCGAGACCTCGTCCAGAAGCTTGTACCGTCTCACCTTGTTCCTGAAACCCTGTTTCGGGACCACGTGCGAAATCTCCTCCGATCTCGTTCTCCGCAGCTTCTCCTCGAGCTCTCCCTTCGTGATGATCCCTCCTCCTGATCGGCGTCGTCGGGGTCGAGATTCTCCCCGGGGATTTCTCCTTCTTGATCCTGCCGCTGCCCAAGACTTGCAGATGCAGAGGAGGGGGTTTCTGCAGGCGGTCGTCGTCGATCCTGCCTCTCCTCAGCCTCTTGTTGCTCTTGACGTCGCTGCTCTCCAATTCAGCCCCGCTCTTGCGCGGCGAACTGGAATCCGAAGAGTTCTGCTGCTGGTCTTGGCGACCGGGGTGCCGTCGGCTCGGTTGTCCTGGCTCAGGCACCAATTGCACGCTCGGTAGGACTCGGCCTTTGGGTAGAGATTGCTACAGTACCTGTACCGATTTCGATCATTGGAAGGAAGACATTGCGAGGGTAATGCGATGAATGGGGGATTCCGAGTTCTAATTGATCAGACGCAAAGCAGAGAGGGTTTATTGCGAGCGTGTTACCTGTGTTGAGATCTGAACTGGCAAATCCTGCACTGGAAAAGCTCATCGGTCAAGCCACAATCGCCGCACATGCAACACTCGACGCTTAATTGGGAGGACGTGGAACGATCGCTGCTTTGCCTGTCGGAGTCGTCATTTCGGTTTCATGTGGAGAGAGAGAGAGAGAAAGAGATGAGTTTCCGTGGAAGGCAGAGAATTTATATTCTTTGGAGGATCGTATGATGTTTGTTTTTTTTATATTTTTCTGCAACATTTGTGTCGCTGTCGCCGCGTGTTCGAAGGTAATTTCGTAATTTTTTTATTGATGCCAGAAGAGGATTGTCATAATTTTTTCTTTTTTGGTCATAGAAGATTGTCATAATGGAGGTGGGGAATCTGATGAGAAGGTTCTACTTTTCTGGGCAACGTCATAATTATATCTTGTTGAATAAATTGTAGAAAACGAAATAAAAGTTGCTTTTGTGTGGTGTATATATATATATATATTATATGGCTATAGCGTAATGTTTTCTCTTGCTGCCATACATTTTACCGCTTGTTGAAACGTATCCTCCATCGTCTTTCACCCTCTGCTTTGTCTATCCACCCTCTCCCATCGCTCACTTCCACCACGCCAGAGCCGCCGCCGCCGCCGCCAATCCTCCTCAACGCTTCCCGCAACCTCACTTTTGGACTTCGAGTGCCGCGACAGCATCGGGCCGCCTCCGTATCCGCCGAACCGCCTCACGCACACACACCGAGCGATTCATTTCTTATATCGTCAAATTAATCTCTCCACGAGTTTGGAATCGGTTCGAATCAATTATACTTGCATGACTTATAAAAAAAAAAAAAAAAGAGAGCAATGCAAAAATGCAGATTGGAGATCGTTCATCGACGCGAACGACCCAAAAGTTCAGCGACGCTCGCGATCACATGAAACTAATTCGACCGACAAATAAATGTAGATTTCGAGGCACGAAAGGGGCCACCCATCGCTTGGGATGGAGGGATGGAATTGAACTTTCGAGCGAGATTGTCGGTGATCTGTTTGCCTCAATACGGCAAGAATCTTTTCAGCAGGGCATGTGATTAGACTAATGCAGGCAATAAGCACTAAACTAGACATAATACCTCCATTATTTGGAAAAAGCTACATACTTAGCCGACTTTTATTCCTAAAATGACGTGGAACGGGTAGGGGCTAGACCCCCCTCGATTCTGTCTGATTGGAGCGTAGTTGATTTGTAGATATAAAACTGATTGGGATTTGCTCTAATCATCGTACCAAACTTGTTTGCAATTGGCTCCTCTCCTCTCACCGGTCATGGTGGGTGGAGCAATTGTTGGGGGCGGCCTACATGATATTCTGGATTCGAGGTTGTCTTTCACCTTTTCTTTTAAAGGAGCCGACCTTGTACCGCGAGTTAAAGATTGAGAAAATTATTCAAAAAAAATTCCTAAACAATTATATTTTTGTCAATTCAATTATAAACATTTTTATTTGTACCAATTAAATCATAAATCTTTTCATATTTTGCCAATTGAGTCAATCCAATCAGTTTCGCAGGAAATCGCCGACGTGGATGTCGGCCACTCTACATGACACGAACGAACGCTAATATATGATATTTTAACATTTTCGAAAATTTTATTGGTTTTTTTTTCTTTTTCTTTTTCTTTTTCCTTTTTCTTTTTCCTCCGCTAGCCTTTGTCGAGGGTCGCCCTCGCTTGAGCGGGCATGAGCCGTCCTCGCCAGGCCAGGCTCGGGGATCCCTCACCTGAGGACCGCCTGAGGTTGGCAAGGGCGGCCCTCACTTGAGTTCAACGAAGGGAAAGAAAAAAATAAAAAGGGAAAATTAAAGAAGGAAAAGACAATAAATAAAAAGGGAAATGATAAAATAATAAAAATTAAAAAAATATTAATATAATTAAATTTTGTCCACGTCAAGTAGGGTGGTCAGTATCACATCTATAATTTTTTACAATCAAAATTGACTGATAGACTAATTGGCAATATGTCAAAATGTTTAGAACTTAATTGCAAAATTAAAAAGTTTTAAGATTTAATTGACAAAAAGTGTAATAGGTTTACAATTTTTTTGGACAATTTTACTATTACAAATGCCTACCACACATATATTCAACTCAGAATGTGCCATGTCCATTTTGTCATTCTTTTTTTTGTGCCAAAATAACATCGCATTCAGCTCTCAAATTGAAATCATACAAGAGAGAAACAATCGATTCCAAAGAGCAAAACCTTAAAACTACACAAACCCAGATGACTTCCACACAAAATAAGCTCTAGATAATAAGAGAAAATATCAAGAACAAAGTTATAGGTCACACCGGCCCAAGAACACACCAATGCTTCTTTCACACACCAAATCGATGGCCAATGACTGAATCCGTCTTCAATAAGGAGGCACACAACTAGAACTCCATCCTGATGTTACGGTTTTTGCCTTTCGGTGGTGTCTCGCCTCTGTTTGGCTCCACCAACACCCTCAACAGGCAGAGTAAAAAGGTTGGAACGAGCATAATTAATAACCTAAGAAGCTAGGCTTCATAAAATCCTTTGACCTCTTTTCAAAATTGAATTTTGTTTATTAACGAAAATAAGAAAAGCGAAATTCGGAAAACATACACGCAAAAAATCCAAAATCTCGAGTAAATCGGTTTAGAAATCTCCCAAGAACGTGAGAGAAAAGCTTTCAAATCGAACAAATCAGAAGAAAAAAGCTCTCGAGCAGAGAAAAATGAGAAAGAGAAATAAAGGCACAAAAGAGATTAGAGAGTTGGAAAGGGTACGGGAGGGGGAACAAAGGTTTCTCTACCCCTTAGTTTGCTCCTAGCGGCGGAAGCGTAGGAGGTGGGGTGGGGGGGCGGCAGAAACCTGAGCAGGAGAGAGGCTCTCCCTCTCTCTCCTCCCCTACCCGTTCCAACTCTCTACCTTTTTTGTTCTCGATTTCCTTTTCTCGTTTTATTTATTTGGGAA
>JAGVVM010007913.1:0-19598 GCA_019149425.1 Psidium friedrichsthalianum | reverse complement strand
ATGCGGACAGATATACCGGTTTTGAAATTTTTTAGGCACGAAAACTAATTTGAGATAATGTGGCTCGAGTACGATAGGTTGTGATTTTTTGTCATAGAAAATTAATTTGAGGGCACATGTGTCACGTGTAACGATGATTAATATGATAATGCGGTGGTCCAGAGCCGATTTGGACTATACCCGTGTCATGGTTCGGTTGAGCTCTACCTTTACAATCTCTCGCGTGGTTTGGACTTTCCGGGCTTTTGGCACCGAAAGAGGGCCATCCGACCCGATTCCGTTTTTGCTGGTGCAAGGACTGGAACGGACGACCCAAGCTAGTGCAGACAGGTGAAGAAGAAAAAGTTCAAACTTTCCTCCAAGAAGCTTTTCCATCATAATTCTCACAGGTGATTTCTGAAGCGAAAATCAAATGTTCGTTTCCTTTTAACCTTTTAATGGTCTGTTTGTAGACGTCTGCCAGCAATGCGAAAGATAGCTCAAGGATAGAGTCCTATCCAGTAGCAAATTGCCATTCATGGCATGTGGAGATTCTTTTCTGCTCGTAAAATCCCTTTCGGACTTGTACTATTGTTTAAAGAAGGACGTACCATTTTCTTGAGTAGATTTTCTTGACAATTTGTGTAATTAACAACATGATATTAGGAGAACAAGGTGATGATGTTCTTGTCTTTTTCTCCATCCATAAATGTTTTACCTAATCTTTTAATCTGCAGTTTCCACGATAGCCTTTGTGCACAAGGTTGTTACTTCCATATGCTAAGTTTTGGCATATTTTGGTATGATGTGCAAAATGGGAATTCATGTGCTTGTAATTTCTATTTTTGAAGCCATGTCAGTAATCTTTTTTCGTGAGTAAAAAAGCTACTTTATGCACTCTTTTCTGGGAATTGGGGGTCAAGCATCATTTGCTGGAAAATTCAGAGAGAGTTTAAGCATATTCAGGACTTTCTTATCTTATCATAGCCTATGGGTTTCTTTTAGATGAATCCATGTGGGTTTTTCTCACTAATGTGCATGGATTCTCCCCGATGGCAGGGTCACATGTCCAGATGATTGATTATTGCATTAGTGAAACTTAATCTATGTCTGGTCTGATGGAGCCAACCCCACCCAGACCAATAGTGCAATGTCGAGACACTGGTTATAGGAGGATGAACTAGGGTATTTTAGAGCACAGAAATATGCATGTGAGCAGATGCATTGGCGGAGTCCAGGATTTGAGGCAGCTCTTTCCTAGGAACTAGGAAGTAGTGTAGTATGTTTTCGCCTTTTGCTGTGCTGCTCTAATGGTGTGGTCCAGATCAGGTATCAGGGACATCTACCTGCGAAAGAGTTGGTTGCAAGAGGTTTACAAACCATACTCATTGCTGATTCTGCTGTGTTGCCATGATTCCACGTGTGAAAATTGTACACGTTTAGCAATTTTTTCCCCTTCAGCATCTGATTTACTGCATTGACCGTTGGAACTAAATTGGTGCTGGAAGGTAATTGTTGGAGCTCATGCTGTAACGGCTAGCGGTGGAGATATAGCATCTGTGGGTTTGAATATGGTTGCTTTTGCTGCTCAAAGGCATGCTGTTCCTTTTGTTGTACTCGCAGGCAGCCATAAGGTAAACTGAGGGAATAACAACTCATGATGCTGCTTGCTTTAGTTAGGGTCCAAAGTTGGCTGATAATACAAAGTCTTCGAACTAGTTCTCATCTCTTTGACAGGTTTGCAATTGACTTGGAGCCTATGAGATTTCTTTAGCTTTTCAGGATAGATCTACCAAATTTCAATTTGCTGACATTGCATAATCTGGATTATTTCTGTCTATATTTTTACTAGGTCAGGCCATTGTGATAGTGACATTGCTGAATTGTACACTCAATTAACTTCTAGTGGTATCATCCTTTGAGTATCATTTTTCTTTTGTGTTTCCAGAGGAGGACACAATGCATCATATATGTACTGGCTAATAGCAGACTAATATACGACCGATGACTTGGTCCTGCAGAGGAAACCTGCTCCGGTAAATTGAGATCAGAGTCTTCAGATGCGAGCATTGTCAAGTAAGTAGTGTTTCAATTCTTTAGTGTGTGCTCCTTTCATCTGTAATGCCTGAGAGCTTAGCAAGGTCACTCAGCTCTGATGACCCAAGCTAATGCGTAGAGATCTCGGTTTTAATTTAAATGGCGAGTGATCAGGCCTTCCATCGGCTTCTATGATTGAGCAGCCGCTGATGTACTCATTTTCATTGCTTAAACATACATATATACATGTTTGACCGCATCGGTAGGATCACGTGGTAAGAGTAAAGGAATACTGGAAACATTCATTTCTCGTACCCTTGCTAGATAGCTAGAGAATTTCTATTTCACACCTAGCTATATTCAACTCTGAGCTTCTGTACATGCCCGGATATCACTTATTTATGTTCATGAACTTGGCACGAGGGAGTGGCTGCTATTTTTGATGTAACAATTCACTTGCAAAATCCAAATCGTCCTTTGGAATTGCTTTGCATTGATATTTGATGCAGCTTCTGGTGGACTATAAGTGTTTGCATTTGCTCGTCTTCGACATTCATACGGCCTGCTCTACAAGTCGCCAAAGACACAGGGAAATTCAGAGAGGGGGTTGTCCAAGGAAAGATTAAATGATGTAATAGCTCGACGAAGGTTTATCCCAATTTTGTGATCTTTATTGGTTTGTAACTGGAAACCTGTATAGACACATTGAAATGGAGAATAATCAGTCAGTCAATTTTGTGATCCTCTACATGTTAGGGAACTGAGAGTTGAGTTGTTGTTCGTAAGATAATAAGCCGTCTAGAAAATATGTTATCTTTGCACGTAGTGGTCGTGCTCTTATTAATATTCTATACGAACTTCTAGCAAGACTTTATGGTGCCCGAGAACTCTTTCTTTGATCCATGTTTTGACGGTTGCACGGATTTTCCCTTTTTGGTCAAGTTTGCATGGATGCATAAATGCGTGTAAGCTTGGATTAAGTCTGCTTCATTTATGTGTAGCCGAATGTTTGAAAGCAAGGCGATAATGGCAGTGAATTCGTCATCAAATCCATTCCAAGGCTTCGCTCGAAGACCCGGCTAGGGCAGGGTTGGCCCGGATAGAGGAGAAAGAAAACGGAAAGAGGAGCGGAAACGGCGGGGCACAGGTGCAGCCATTAAGGTTTGGAGACTTCTATGAACAAGAGAGCAAGAGATTCCTGGGACTCCGGAGCCTCACTAACTCCAGTTTCAACCCCAGCGCATGTCTTGAGAAGAAAGAGATGCAGACCAAGTTCTCCTCGGACAAACAAATTGTGCCTTATTAATGCATGGCCGTCGCAATTTTCCAGCACATCAAAACTATCCGAAAGAGAAAATTTCCTGCTAAACAAACCCTTTATAACAGGAATGCTTCAGAGCAATGAGCAAGCACTTCTCCAGCGTGATCGTATGCAAGTTCCTAAGTCCCGACTATCTTTGTCATTCTGCCTCTCCTTCTCCTCCTCCTCTCCGGTTCCACCAAATTCAGTGTAATAGTTATGTGTGACGTTCACTGGCCCGCCCAGCATTACCGCTCTCTAATTTCTCTATAGTCATAATCTGCTGTCATGCTTACTTAACTGCTGAATTGAAACCATCCATTAGTCGAAGGAAAAAAAGGACGCCTTTAACTGCAAGCTACCAAACTTGCAGATTCAGAGGTTAGGACATCACAACGAATTCGGGTTACAGAACCCAGAAACTATAATTCAAAGGTCAAGCATGAGACATGCAACCTCAGAATCTTTCGTCTTCTTTATTCTTCCAATCGCAAAAGGAATAACAAATGACGGTCAATTTTGCCAATACATATCAAACCTGTTCGCTGGTCACGGTCACAACTCACCTGCAACAAGCAGGCGGACGGCTTTCCAGCGAACCCATCTCCTCTTTGATGAATCAATAAGCAGCAACCATTCCCACACTCACACGACGCCCGATTGATGACTCGCGAACCCTATGCCTCCCAATTTGTCGGCTCCGCCGACGGAGACCCCGGCGCGGCGCACCGAATCAAACAGCGGCCGCACCATCTGGCGGTGCCGAATCGGCCGCGAGAGCTCCTCGTCGAGGTCGATCTCGACGCCGCTGACCCCGATTTCGATCAGCCGGAAGCCCAGCTTCTCGCCAACGCGGGAGGCGATCTTGGCGTCCCAGACGCCGTGGCGTTGCCTGGGTAGGCGGGCGAGCTTGGCGCGGTTCTGGGCGAGGAACTCCTGCTCGGAGGAGGAGGCCATGGCGACGATGGAGGAGGTGGCGGAGTCGGTCACCTGAGCGGTGATCTTGCGGCATGAGAGCACTAAGCGAAGAAGGTGTTGGTTTCTGGTCATGGGACATCTGCGATGGAACAGAGGGAGAAACCCGCCGCACTATTCGACAAAACTAAGAACCTTTCATAAAACGTTGTGAGCTTTTCATCGCAAAATGCATTTCGGAGTTCTTCTCATTTCTCAAAGTGCTTTAGCAAAAAAAAATTTTATCAATTAATGTTTGTTTTAATTAAAAGATATGATTAATTTTGGTTTATCTTTATGTTTATATCTTCCTATTTAATTTATTATTTTAGAAAAAATGACATGAATGGTCCTTGAATTTTGACCTAATGTGCAATGCGGTCTCTAAGTCTTTCAAGTTTTGATATATGTTTCAATTAGCTCATAAACTATATGAAAATGTCAAATGTTATTCCTGATTTTAAATAAATGGAAGGACAACATTGAACTAGTTTAGAGAATAGAATGAACATGTACTAAAAGTTCAGAAATCACATTGAACAAATTAAAAGTTCATGGGTCATATTTTATATTGAGCTAAAATTTAAGGACTATATTAAACAAATTAAAACTTGAGGGACCAAATTGCATAATGGACCAAATAGACCATTGGTACCATTCTTTCTTATTTTAAAGAAATTTAGCTTAGGTAATTTGTTCCCTTTAGAGACTTTTCTTGTTACTTCACCTCATTAGCGAGAGTAGTTTGAACAAAAGTAGGCTTAAAAAGTATAATTATATTGTCTGTCAAGTTATTTTGTTCCTATATCGAATGATTTTACATTTTAAAAAAGAATTATATTGAGTGAATTTTTTTAAATGTCAAGGATCAAAACGAACAATGCAAGTATTTAAGGATCATACATATTATTAGATAAAAATTAGGGATTAGACAAGTTATTATCCCACGGGCAACCATCCCCATATTCCACCTTATCATTTCTTTTTCGAGTTTTTCATTTTACGGATTTTAAGTTTATCTTTTCAATTTTTAAAAATTTTCCATTTGATGGAGAAATTAATCAAATACCAGTAATTGCAAATTTTGAAGAAGAAAATGATTATTTAGTACATTTGACAATTAAAAAAACTGATATTCAATAGCTTAATTGTAAAGTAAACTTCATGGAAAAATTTAGTAATCATAAATCAAATTTACTTAACTTTTTCACACGTGTCATCGAGTCACCACTGAATAATATTAATATAGGGTGTGTTTGTTTCACGAAAAATGAAAAATTTGAAAAATATTTTTCAAGAATTAAACGCTTTATCTCTTAGAAAAATTAGTCAACAAAAATATTTTGATTATCGATAACAATTTATACCTAACTATTTTCATGGGTGATGAAAATATTTTGCATTAATCCATTTTTATGAGTGATACTAACATTTATTTTTTTTAAAAAATATTTTTAAAAATTTTTAAGTTTACGTGAAACAAATACACCGTAATTTTCTATTTGAACAATGTTATTGTATCTAATAAAATTTCCAGCAAAAATCTGTGCTTGGCTGCCCAGGCTCAGGCCCAGGCCCTGGCCCGAATGCAGATTCCTGGTCGTTGGTGATGCTTACAGACTTCAAAGAGAGAGGGAGGGGTAGAGAGAGAGAGAGAGAGAGAGATGACTTCCTGAGAATCCCAGGACGAGAATGAGGAGATCTTCGTGGAATTTGGCGTGGGTGATCTCGCATCTGCTTATCTTTCACTTTTCCTTAAGAATTTTGGCAATCAGGTAATTTTTCATTCCTCTTTCTCTGTTGCGCTGATAGCGTTGTGTCTCCCAACATTGGATTCGAGAATCGAAGATAACTAGGAAAACGAATTCTGATATGCATATAGCTAATTGCCTCCCCCTTTCTTGTAGCTAAGAAAAGTGAAAGTTCTTTTTTTTCAGGCTTTCAAGATTTGGATTGTTCGGCTTGTCCTGTCAAGAATTGTTACATTTAACTGAAGTTTGGGGTGTCTGTTCATCTCCCTCTGAATTTACCATATTGTTTACATAAATGTGGAATTAGGATAACAAGAAGTTAGTGCTCTGTCCCCCAGAAACAGGAAAGGGTACTGTGTATTGGAACTTCCTGGTATGCATGGAAATGCTTTTCTATATTAATGGTGCTGGAGACACAAGGACGGTGTACAGATTGGTTTACAAATGATACAATTCACATGACAACTTATTGTTGAGTGCTTGCATATCATCTACTTTACAGTCTGTCACACGCCTGCCTTTGAAGACAAATTTTGTAGGCCGCTTTTTTCTTCATATGCCTAGCATTACTGATCCTAAATGAGCCTTGCATTGGTATTTGGTGTAAATTTGCAAGAGCCACCCATTTTTGGAATCCCCATTTTCTTTTGCGGCTATGTAATTCGGAGTATGTAATTAAATCAGGCGCCTAGATTGTGCCTAAGCACCCTTTCCCTTAACTGATGAAGGTTTTATACCAGTGGTGGATGGTTATCTGAACATGCTCCTGACTTAGGTGACGGAGATAGATAAGTATATATCCACACACTGAGGAACTTCATGGCTTGTCTGGCTTTTGAACTTCTATGGTGGTTTTTCTTGTCATTCCAGTGGATAAGTTTTCTTCTGTCATTTGGAATATTTTGTCTGATTACTTTCCTGTATTTTCCATTTTCTATAGCAGTCTTCAATGGTCCTTAATTTTTGGTAGTGGGTTTTTCTGGACCTGGCTAGTTATCAGTTCACCACAAACCTGATCTCGTGCGAGAAGTTATTTCCTCAGCCCAGACACAAGTATAAGGGAGATAAGGCACGGTATCTTTTGAGCTCTTAACAGCTAGAATCTTGAAGACAAGAAGAATAATTTATGTACGTATACATATGGTAATGATGGAGGACTTTATAGGAGGAAGGATCTGTGCGCGAGGATAAGTTGACGGGAATATCTCTGGGCCGAAAGAAAATGTAGTTCCTCATTCAGATGGGCTTGTCAGGATAAAGGTTATGGTATTGAAGTGCTTGGTGGACGATATTGTTAATTAATGCTTTCCTGAGTGGTTCTCTGTGCTTTATTCTGTGGGAAATAATGACACATTCACCTGATGAATGCTGGCTTCTCTTTGCTTTCTCTAACGTTTAGAAATTTTGAGATGATCTAATCACAACTATGTGCTATATATGTTTGTTTGGGGAACTTCACCTAATGGTAATTTCACATGTATTTGTGATATCCTATCTTAGTGCAAAATTCTGCATTGCAGGAGAGATACAAGCTTCCTGAGAGGCGCATATGTAGAAACACAGTCCAAGGGAGACTTCTGCTTTCCGATGATAATGGTGAGCCTTTGCTGTTTCTGATCTTCTTCGCCACTGTAGTATTCCATGGAAACACAGTTATCTTATTGCCCGAATCTTTTTCACTACTAATTTTCCTTAGAAGCCAATAACAAGTCATAGCAGCCATGACTTTGTGCATGCAGTGAGAATTACATTTTGCTTTGTTTTACTAGTTTCAACATTCTAAATGGTTATTTGAGTTGCAGGTCATGTATGTGATGCTTTTTCCCTAGATCCACAGACTCGCTGCTGTCCAGAAAATGGAGAGAAATACTCTTGTTAGTGAGTTGTTAGTGCTGATTAGACTTTTGGTTTTGATCGATTACACTTGTGCATGAATTGTGATGAAATATCTTGTTTTCGCTTTCGTAGTGGGTGCAATTCTTTTCACAATGTTGCAACTTGTATGAATATGCGTGTCATGCTGTCTGAACCCAACTAGGGTATGTTCTTCTATGCTCCTTTTGTGCTTAGTTATCTTTTGGTTTACGTTCTATCTAGGAAGATGTTCAGAAATCTATAGCTTTGTTATCAATGTGATTTGCAGACTCAGAAGGATGAAGTGCTCAAAGTAAAAATAGCCAAGCCTGCTACAGCAGGTACATATTACTTAATCAATGGAAAACTTATTGCGAAGTTTTCTTCTGCATCTTCATAATAGTCTGTATCTGAAGTACATCGGATGTATACTATGTATTTAGAGTAATCTAAGTTGTTAGCAAATTATTCATTTCTACTATGGTCCACCTTATTCTCTTATTCTTGTTTTTTCACGGCCTTATTTTATGCAAGCTTGAGCGTATATTGATTCAATGTAACTGGTTAACTAAGAATGGTATATAATATTGAATTTCAAATCAATTTTGACAAACCTATTGGGTTTTATTTTTTATTTTTATTTTTATTTTCATGTGTGTCAAGAAAATGTTGAAGTTTTACACATTGGGGGATTTTTTTATTGATTTGTTTAGTCGATATCCTTTGCTTGCACCTTCAAATGAGGGTCAACATGTGCATTTAACACCCTTTATTTGACAGCTGGATAGCAGTCGGTTTTAATTTGAAAGTCATGTACTTGCGGGATATGGTAGTGCAATAATGCAGTTTTCCTTTTAAAATAAGACAGCTTCCTTTAAGTCTTGGATGGATGATACTGAGCCAAATTTACATGTGACAGGTACTTATGGTAGCGTATTTGATTTCTGCACTGGGAGATGCCGTCACAATTCCGAAAGTGTGGTAAGCAAATCATTTTTATGAGAGTTAATGATTCTCCTTTGAAAGGACATTGTTGCCGTTTGATATGCATCTTTTCCCTCTACATTCGAGTTTATAATTGGGTTGCTTTCCCGCTATGAGGTCATAAAGTTGATCTTTGCTTTAGATGTTTAGTTTTATAACTGCATATTAGGAGTGCTTTGTGACAAAAGAACATATTGAAAAGTACCTCATGTGGCCTGTTACCTTTATTGATGATGTGATCACTGGAAATCTGCTTCCCCTCATTGTTGGACGTGCATGGAGTTTGAGTTGTTGTGATTTGTTGCTATATTCATGTTGTACGTGCTTCATAGCCTCATATTTGCTTGTAAATACAGTTGTTTGTTTATGCTTCTTTTCAAGCCTTAATCTTCAAAAGTCCTACTAGCCACCATGTACTTTTCTTATTTGTAACATATGATATCGGATTGTGGTGACTGCTAGCTACTATATTAGTTGTTAATGGATTACTTGGTGGTGATCATACGTATGTGCAATCTAGAGGAGTCATGAAAGAAAGAGTTTCAGCGCACATATTAGCATATTAAGTTTTGAGGGACAATCAATACGTTCATAGTTAATATGGGTGCATTGTACCTCTCTTTCATGGCATCTGTGTAGTCCTCTTACTTGCTTACATCTCTGATTCCTTCGATATTGTTATAGAATACCTTAATTTAAGTTCTGGAAATAGTTAATGTAACATCTAACATCTGAATGATCTTATTATTCCAGGTTCATGAAATGCATATCTTAGTGAGTTCCATCATTGCTTCTCTCTGCCTGCAAATTCTTCAGGTATATTAAAAAGAACCCAGGCAAAGATCTATCTGGTAAAAGCATCAGAACATTCCACATGCATAGATGCTGTTATTTCCAATATTAAGACTGCTTTACAATTGAAACTGCAATAGGGTTTAGCAGCAAGAGTTTAGAAGCTGGACTGACTGGTATTAATGTTGTTGTGGGAAGGTAATCACTTGCAGTAATCTTTGTACTTATCCAAGTAATTTGTGGAGGGTTCTATTCATTTTGATTTCGTATTCCATCCTTTAGGCAAGGTGAGTCCTGCGATTCAGTCTGCAGGTCAATTGGGCATTCATGTGTCCCAAATAAACTCGCACTTCTGAACCAATGTGAAATGTAAGTTAACTTACGCTATCCTTTTCTTTTCTATTGTAACGTTGCTTGCTCGATTCTTCCTTCATTACTGAGTTATTTTCCCTGCTGGTTTTCTTCTGCATTGGATGGTAAACAGAGTTGTTTTCATCAAATCAGGAACATAATTCATTTTTGGATCTGTTGTCAACTTTCCTTTACTTTTAATATTTTGTTGGCCTTTTCTGCAAGGGTTCTTTGCTTGTGGCAAAGGATCACTAATTTCTGGGTGATTGGAGTTTTATGTGCTTCCCTTTTACCAGTTGCTTAATCATGATTCAGTTCTAGCTGAATCATCATCTTTTCATATGTTTTGATTACATAACAAAATAGGTGATGGGTTTCAAAGTAGATATGCTAGACAATGGCTGCTTGTCCTTCTGTTCTTGGGCTTTGAAAGAGAAAGTGGAGTTTTCCTTGCTCTGCATGAATGTAATGGACCCTATTTCACATCTGTTTTCAATTTGACACCATATGTGGACTTAAAACATGATTGGCTTCAATAGATGATTTGAGTTCTGTGGCAATCTATTCATGGTTTCTTATTTCATTTTTCTTCTGACAGTATGCAGAAATATCTGAGCTGTAAAGGAGCTTGTTTGGCCAGCATTGGAGCAGATCAACCTGCTGAAGTTGTTGATGATGCGCCTAGACATCTGGTATGATTTTTTAATGCTGCTACCGGAATGGGCTTTTGGCTTCCAGCAGCCCATGTCTTTATGGTCATGCATGCATTGAATTAGCCTGTGTGTGGAGGAAAGCCTTGACAATATGGTAAATTTGTAGTGCCTTTTGTCATTCTGGGAAGGACATTATGTAGTGATACATAAGTAGACATTTTGACACCTAATTCATCACTTGGATAATTTATTTTTGGCATCACCTATGGGAATTTGGGCTGGGACCTTGTGTTTTTACAGCATTCAGTAATGCTCTGGATAAGAAATTATTATGCGTAGATATGTGCTTTTACATAGACAGAATTGTGCTGACAAATATGGCAAGCGTACTGAGTTATTTTCCATTAATTCCAGAATCCAGGAGCTTGCTTGTATACACAAAGACAATCAGTACTTTCATGTGAGGGTTCGCATCAGCATACTAGGAGACTCTGCCCGTGTGCTTAGTACAATTGCTTGGTGAGTTCTGATCATCTTCTGCCATGAAATTTTTTGCATCATTGTTAGATTTTGTGGGACTGTATGCTAGGAGACCCTGACTGTGTGCTTAGTACAATTGCGTGGTAAGTTCTGACATCATCATCTTGTGCCATGAATTTTTTTTGCATTGTTAGATTTTGTGGGACCATTGCTAACTATTCTAAAAACTTAAGCTATTAGATGAAGGTGCAGTTTAATATTTTGATTTTTTTGCCTGTACTAAGCATGAACGTATTTAATTGGAGAGGCAAATGAGGCGAGGAATATTTGAACTTAAGACCTTCTGCTCTGATACCATGTTAGATTTCGTGGGACCACTGTGAATTGTTCTAAAAGCTTGAGCTATTAGATAAAGGCGCGGTTTTATATATATATATTCTAGCATGCATATGAGGTTTCTAACATGTGCTGTGACTGCCTGTAAAAGGGCATACGTAATGAAGTAAACCATAACCTTGTCTTCTGCATATAGGAAACGATTTGTCTATCTCTTTTAGTCCTATCTTGAGGCAGTTGTGGTGTATTACTGAGGATTTGAGCTTCTAACATATTCAACACTTGATGACTTCTCATGTATTAACGAAAGGTATACAAAAAAAAAAAATGGTTTTCTTTCTGCCCTTTTCACATGTGAATTGTCCAATGGTAGATGCAAGTCTTAAGGTGACTGGAGACCCGTCTGCATATGCATGTGGTTTTCCCACTCTCTCTGCTCATATTCCACAAAGATTTAGCAACCGCTAATGATAGTCATGCTGTCACGACATCCTGTTCTTCATGAAGACAAACACATGCATCTGTGTTCCCTTGTACGATGCTTCCAAATGGACTATTTCTCGTGCAAGTAAGTTCCGAAAAAAAAAAAAATGGGGCATATGTCTCTAAAAAATCATGTGATGGCATAGTTTGCAGCCTTCATTGTTTGCCTATGCATTTGTTCAAAAGATAGTCGCTGCCACTCATATTTCAAATTTCATTCAGGAAATGTGATGAAGTTCAGAGTTTCCTCGACACCATGTAGGGCGTTGAACATGCTAGCAGCAACGCAGGTCTCATTTTTGAAGGGCTGAGTCCTGACACCTAGAGTTTCTCTTTTGGCCATCTGACACTGTAGTTGAAATGCTCTGCTTCGGCCGGGAATCAAGATTGGTTGTGCGTAATAATGAAGATCTTCAAATTTTGGCATTTTTGGATGTTCTCTTCCCATTGGAACGCTGTTAAGAGGGAACATGAGTTAGAACATCTCGGTTTCGTATGGATATTTTATGGCCCATTAAGTTTTAGCGTTCTGCTGCTTCCCAGAATTGGAATCTCTCCCTTTATAAGAGGAGTGTGCAGGTATCTTGTTCACTTGATTATGGGGAAGATCAACCATGGTGGAAAGTGAAAAAAGTGATGAAGTGCACGCCACAAAAACAAAAAAGAGAGAAAAGAAGAACAATCACCAGGTTTTCTTCTGATGAAACTAAGAATGAAATTCTGCTTACCACTTGTTATGGTTCCACGACATGCATACGATGTGCAAAATTAATTTTTCTAATGAAATGAATGTAAATCGAACAACAATGGGATTGCAAAATTATGTATAAAATTGAGAGTTCGATTATGGCAATATCTCTGTACTTCTTAACATCTAAATGTGTTCCTCCGGAGTGCACATCATGCTTTTGGAGCCGCTGGATTAATTAAAATTACTTATCATAGTTAATTGGGGAGCTATTATGTAACTCTTTCTTTTCTTTTTATCCCTTTCGTCTGCCTCTTTTACGTACAAATTGTATGCGGTGCTGGTGGGAATCAGATCTCGGAGCTGATGTGCTGCTTTCGCTTCTTGCATGTTACATCATGACAGATCTCTTGTGGGAAAAACAAAAGACCCACCGCCTGATGATAAAGGGCGGGCCTTGAACTGGGATTATAATGTTCGAGGGATGGGAATGCCAATCAGATTTCTCCCAGTCCCAGAATACTACTCTGTATCACCAGTGAAGAATAAATAAAAAAGAAAATCAAAGTCGGCACGTGTTAATATTAATTATTAATCTTTATAAAAGAAGACAAGCAAAAGAACAGAATGTCTGGCCTCTGCCTCTGTCCTCATTGTCCCACAGAAAAAAAAAAACAAAAAAAGCCACTTAATTACGTTCCACTATTCAATTGTCCCATGCTCTGTTTCTGTAACCATTTCCTATCCATATACATCACCCACTTGGCCCAACTCAGACCGCAACATGGCAATGTCATAATGGTGGGAAAACCCCCAAAAGTAGAAAAAGATGGCAGAATATTCAGGAAAGGAAAGGACAAATCAACAATGTACCCATTATGTCTGTGCTGATTTCATCAAGATTGATTAATCAGTAACAATAATCCTGAAGCAAGATCAGAAGCTGTAGTCTTGTTTGAACACCCTTTTGGGTTGTGGCTTTGAGGAGGCGTTCTTGTCCTTCAAGCCCTTCAACACAACCGCCGTTCTTGACTGCTGAATCAGCTTGTTGTTCTTGCGCTGTTTCTTCATCTTCCATGTCGGCGAAAGCAGGGTGAGTGAGGATGTTGGCCAGCAGCTGAGTCCCCTCTCAGGGCATTGGTGAGTGGCAAGTGACCCTCGGGAGTGTCCTCTTCAGCTCCCACACGAACTCGGTCGCGGAATGACCTGTAATTGTACTGCTCAACGTCCGTGTCCAGCTTCTTCATCCACCCGACCTTGATGAAGAACCTCGTGACAGTCCCCTCCTGGCCTGTACCACAGCCGTTGCTGTCCTGAGACGCATGTACACGAAGCAGTCGGTCGTCGCACCGTGCGGCGGCCCACAGGTCGCGATTCAGCCTGCTGTGAGTCTGGCACCTCCCCCCCCCCGGCGATGAATTGGACCTTCGGAGAAGACAGACATACCGCGCTTGACGGCCCCCCCCCCCAGCGTCGCCGGCCCCCAGCGCGCATGGGCGGAGGCCGGCGGAACGGCGTCTCCTCGTCGCGGCCTGCAGGACCCCCAGTCCCTGGGCGGCGATGGCGAGTGGCGCTCAGCGAGGGGTACCGGTCGAGCAGGTGGCAGGAGAGGCGGACGCGCGAGGTGGTGGCAGGCTGGCTCGGGCCGTCGGCTGGAGGAAGTGACGGCTTGGTGGGGGAGAGAGAAAAACGGTGGTCTGTGGGGAAAGCGAGTGCGGAGGAGAGAGCTTGTGCGGTGGTCGGTGAGGTGGGTTTGATGAGGAAGAGGGAGGACGGGGCGAGTCCAGAGTTGTGCCGGTGTGGAGTTGTGAGGCAGGTCCGTGATGGCGGTCGGTGGCGGAGTCGCCGGAGGGCGGTTGTTAGAGAAATTTCAGTCGCCATACAATGGATGAAGTTAGAGACGAGACGACGACCCCGCGGCCGAGAGCCGAGAGAGAGAGAGAGATGGGGCGTGTGACAAGTCTCAGAGTATGACAACGAAACGATGAGGAGGCGCAAAGGCCGCGCAGGAAGATAAGGGGAGAGAGAGGAAGCGGTAAGAACGTGATCAGGAGCACTTTCAGGCGGATTCTTGATTGGCTACCTTGGGGTGAGCGCTAGATCCTAGAATCTCCTCCCCTCAATCTTCCTCGAATATCCTTAGTCATTTTACCCCCTTATTTTTAGAGGCGGGCATTAACAGTTTTGTCTTCCTCTGTGAAAAAAATTAATGCACTCGCAAAAAAATAAAAGTATTCTGGGAATTTCATAAAAATCAAAATATTCGTATTTATAAATTAAGACAAACGGCAACTATATAGCATGTGCAGCAGTATGAAATATTAAAGCTAGCGGAATGCAATACTACCCATAAGCCTTTTTCACTACGTTAACTCTACTCCTTATTCTTAGGCTTTATTTCAACAATCCAGTTCGAAATAGTCACAATTTGGTTTTGTATCGATGGGTAACACGAAATCTGTCTTTTAATTATTTCTTGCTATTCGAACATTGGTCTTTCCCACATAAATAGATCTACAGCACACAAACCGCCCGAGCAAAGACATAAAAAATGGTTACATGTGTCTGCCATTTCCTGCTAAATCAGACAATGAGCACAATAAGACATTTTTTCCTTACCCGCCTACCGAGTCCCCTCCCTATCTCTTGTTTTCCCGCATCACTCGCATCACCCCATCCAAAATTCTCCATCGATTCATTGCCCGCCCCGATCACGTGCACCCCTAACACCATGAGTTGCCACTTGTTCTGCCACAGTGCCACATTTGTCCAACGTCGTTTCATGCCGCCATAATACCAGCCATTTGCAGTCCATCAGCCTTTGGTATCCGTTGTTCGTCAGCTCGTCCGTCCCTCCATTTCCCGTCCCCTTCGGTTAGGTAGGTTCCACTACGTATGCCTACGTTGCCTAGTTGGCAAGCCCTCAATTTGGTCGGTTCGTTGGTCGCCAATCTGCCCCTCCATCAGTTATTGGTCCATTGAATCCCCCACCCGGTTTGTTGGGCCGCCATCCACTTGGTTGCCTTGGTTGTGCCGGTCCGCCACCTCTACGAGTTCCACCAAGTCATGTCCCTTTAATCCTCAGCTCCGTGGTCCCGTCGAGCCGCCATCCCTCAGTTGGTGGTTTGCCAATCCACCCTCTGCTAGTGGCTTGTCATGCCGTCTCTCGGGTCCACTATCACACAGCTCACCCACATCCTTCGCGTCAGCTGGTTCACCAGGTTGCTAGTTCACCCCTTCGCTAGTTCGCTAGTTCTGCTAGCCCTTGGGTTGCCGCATATGCGATTCCGCGGTTCCCTGTTCATTTGACACACATTTCGTTTGTACACCATAAGTTTTATGTTGTCTCATCAAGTGAATTTTTGTTTCCAAGAATAGAAATTTGGTGTTGTCATATTACAAATGCAGTTTTATTTAGTCAAAAACTCGTACTAGAGGAAACTCTAAAATCAACATAAATAAAACAATTCATCTGCTTCCATAGCCAGTCACGCACGAGATCTGCATTTCAGAAACCAAAAGTCGAGTCTCGCACCACATGAATCACAAACATCGTGTCGGTGGTCGCGCGGCTCCGATTTTCTTCCCTCGTTCCACATCGATACGTGCTGCGACAGTTTAGTGTTCCTCACATAGCCGGATGTTTCTTATGATGTTACCTCTCTTTGACTGGGCGAATCATCGTTCTAATTCTATAGTTTTCGTTTCTACAAAGTATTTGAATTTTTTTAAACAAAGGGAATTTATATTGATGATTTTTTTTGCGGTCAAATAGACGACTATGATTGCATGACAACTGTGATGAATTTGTTGTAGTGCGCTTGTACTTTCACCCAAGACCTCCACACTGAAGTTACTCCATCTTGTTTAGTTCCTGTTGAATTTCGAGCGCATCTATCTAGAGCGCAGGCAGTCGCAAACTTGCAACACATTATTTTGTATTTTATTTTTCATGACACCACTGCCATGCGCGCAAATGGATCACTAATTTGCTGTAGGAAAAATCATTGTTTTTGCATGTTTGATCATCTATTAAAGAACAAAATCACGACTAATATTTACGCAGCAACTCGAGAAGTCCAAACAACATGAGACGTTCACAATGTCTCTACATTTCCCAAGGGAAACGCCTTCGAGAAACATTAGGGAGTACAAAAGGAATCGAAGATCTTAATTTGTTATTCCATACGACCTTTATTAGTGTTACCGCTGACGGAATTGGAACCGTTAATCACTTATAAATACACATATGAACGCATCACCCGACATGTTACTTTCAAATCGGTAAAGCCATGATTCTTGCTAACACTTCAGTTAGAAAAATAAGCATGCATCTACCTCACCTGCGAACCACATATTACAAAACACAGGATTTACACCCTCAGACCACACCGATCAATGTTTTTGTCAGTGAGATGAGTAGTTGAATTTGCTGTATATCACACCTCCCACGCAAAACGAAGTAATTCGTTATTTCTTATTTTTTTATTCTGCCCAATAGACACTAAATTAGACTGGTTCTGTGGCGTAGAAATGCGAACCTCTATCCACTTAACCAGGAAGTCAATGGATTGGTTTCCGATCAAGGCGGAAAATCGTTCCCACTTGGAAAACCGGCCACATCTGATCGAAGAGGCATCTCACGTATCTTTAAGTCGAAACTAAAGTAATTTCTTTTGACGATCCACTATCAGTACATACTGTGCCAGTGGTTCCTTATCTATCCTTCAAATAGAGAGGCGGTAGAGTACGGTCAATCTTCGGCTGTGACATCTAAAATGTGAACTGCCAGCCATGTAATAAAACCAGATCCAATATCCGTTTAAATATTCATATAGATAAAAGGTTTACCGCGCACAGCTAGAATGATGACCGTGGCCCTATCTGCCCGCAGTGGCTAGGCTCTAGAGCGCACAGTCTTGTAACTGAAGGTCCGTGTCGATCCCTGCGTGGTCGGGGCCACCCGAAGTACTGTCACACTCCCCTTCCCACTCACTTATCTTTTTTAAAATCTTCATTAACCCATGAAAGTCTCATATCAACAATTTCCAGCATTGGGTAGTATTATTGTAGAGGAGGAATTATTCATTACGTTCAACAGGCATTAATCTTCTGGATATATTCTGAATGTAAATTTCATAATACATGACGCGTTCTTTACCTATAATTTTTTTTTCACCTTTTGGCCTGGACAATAGAGCGTCGAAGATATTGTTGCTAAAGACCCCTGACCGACGATCGTACGCCATCATCCCGTCTCTCGGAACCGTCCGACTCCCTTCCATTCCCAGAAATACATAGGACTTGTACTACTATCTGGGCATTCTGCCGCAGAAATGAACAGGAATAGGATGATTTTAATTCAGGCCTCGAGCGAGAAAATCCTAACGCCACAATTACAAGAGGCAACCATCCCTTATCTACTGACAGAAGCCGTCCGCCCATAAACACCCCCCCAACAACAATCTTGACGACAACAAAGTGTACGCACGCTACCACACCCCCCCTGTGCCCCCCCCCCCCCCTGAAAAATTGAAGATCGATTCGTTTGGATAAGGGCAGCGACGAAGAGGCAATATTCATCCAACCTCAACTACACGCAAAGGCAGCTTGCTACAATGGAGCTAGTCATGCCACTTGGCCATCGGGCTCCACATGTCAACTTATTGTCAGCTAATGGGGCTTACGGGTTCTCAATTGCTGGCCCAGTCAATTCCAGGCCCCAACAACCTGATCTAGGACACCACGACTGAGCGGTGTATAGCCATATTGCTTTCCTCCACCAACTCCTTGTGCCACCGGCGAGGGGCCTACGATGTGGACACTCAACACACCACCCACTATTCGTATATTGTTGATTGCACGTGAAACGATGTCCACCAAATTGTCATTCGCCATACGCCAGTAAGAGGCCCCCCGCTGTCCTCCAGTTAGGAACGGCGTATGATACGGTAAATCATCCTTATTTCTGGCAGAAACTATACACAATCCAGAAGCTCGATTATTAATGTTCTCCAACGGTCAGCCGAGTCAATTTAAGTCTCGACTCAGACAGCTGCTGAAGAGCACGTCGTGAGTCACGAATCCAGGGCAAAAAACAACTTCTATTCCTTTGGTAATGACATGCCACGGTCGGACTGTGGAAGATGCTGGTCCATATCGTACTTATCGAACCGGACAAGACATTATAAGAGGTTTGGACAAACAATGCGGCACGAGCGTTTTGACTTCTGACGAAATATTAGGTTTGCTTTTATTGCCCTAGGACGTTTTCACATTTCTATCGAGCCAGTGTTCCACCCCCATTTAAAGTAACATTTTCGAATTCTCCTATAGTTACGCTAAGACATCGTACCTCGAGGAGTTTGCCCCACCACAATAACCCATTCCTCCTCATTCAGCAATTGTTGTGCCGCCGGCAAATGTCAATTCCTTCAAAGTAGGTTTAGTGAACCATACGCTTTTGGAGTCGATCACCCTTTATTCATCCCCATTCAAACTAAATTTCGCCTAACAATTTTCGGCATTGCCCTTTCTACTCTTATATGTACCGATACTTATATGAAACGATCATTTTGTTTCACATAGCGAGTTCACATGTCCCCCGCTCAATGCGTGACTTGGCAGCGCCAACCGTGAATTTGTTTGCGAGCCCAACTTCAGGGCCATGTCGAAACCACCAATCTTAATTCGCAACAAAACTCGAAATCACCAACAGCCCCCCCGAAAATGCTAATTAACCTTAGCAGCCCAATCCGTCGGCATTTGCCCTACGTGTTACAAAATAGGTGGAGTGTCCCACCCGGCAGTGTCTCCCACTGACCTCATACGCTCAATCCTCATTACAGAAAAACTTCTGTTAAAGCCGATTATTCCTAAGTTGAAAAAAACTGTATGGGGCTTCTCGTTTGGGGCCTTGCGTCGCCGGCCCACGGCGCAATTGGAGGAGGTTAAAA
>JAGVVM010007912.1:0-20869 GCA_019149425.1 Psidium friedrichsthalianum | reverse complement strand
ATATTTGCCTCTTCACGTTTTGCTTATTCATGCTCCCATTACCATCCATAGCATTCCATCTAAAAAGTAAAATACAAAAAGATAACACTTCACTAGAGCCTTAGGAGTAAACCAAGCTTAATTTGCCAAATTAGGATATCCAAGGAAATTAGGTACGAAGGTATTAGTTTTAATTAACTATTGGTACCAAGTTCTTGACTCATAATTTCTAGTTCGTAGAAGTAATTTCGTTCTCCGCTAATTTTACTTAGATTTCAATCGACATACAAAAATGATTAGTAGCTGACTCAAATTCCAAAATTTTTGAACAAAAACCAGTTTACATTCGGTAGGGCTTGGGAGAGTCCATATTAAGTTAGTCATCTAATTACTTGATAATCGTTTACTCTGGAGATTTTCCACGATCGAAATTTTCGGTCGGGAAAAGCTTGCAAACTTTTAATGTATTTTATTGCTACGGTATTGAAATCACCAATTTTTTAGGGATAAATACAACCGCAATTGCCATAACTTTTGTACGGTGCTCACTTGAGTGTCATAAACTTTTTTTTCGTTTCACTTTGAGTACCACACTTTTAAAAATGTTTCACTTGAGTGCCACTTCAACTTTTTTTGGCTACCACGTCAGCATTTTTTTTTTTTTTTTTATTTTTTCCCGGTTGCCATGTTAGCTTTTCCCATCGTCCATGTCAGCTTTTTCGGTTGTCCTGTCGGCTTTTTCAGCATCCAGCGTAATGATGGGACTCAATATTCGATTTTTAAAAATTATGGCACTCAAGTGAACGAAAAAAAAAATTTATGGCACTTAAGTGATATCGTACAAAAGTTATGGACACCTAAATGTACTTATATCGCCAGGAACGTGTTTAAGAAACCTAAAACTATTGCATTTTTGTCCATTCAGTCCTAACATGTTACATTAGCGCCCATTTAGTTCTAAACTTTTATTGATGCCAATTTAGTCTTATACTTTTTATTGGTATCCGCAATTTATCATAAACCTTTTGATTGCTACCCATTTCAGTCTTAATATTTTTGCATTTTATACTAATTAACTCTATAATTTTGGTGAAATTATTGACCGTGATGTCAATTAATTTAAAAAATATTTAAAAGCATTTTAAAAATATTAAAAAATATCCACAACCGCGCCAACCGTGGCCTCGGAACACAATAGATGATCTATGTAATAATTTTCGACTAAAAATTTTTGGGCGAATTGCCAATTTGCAACAAATGAAAGAAGATTTAGAACAAATGAAATGATACCATTAAAGGTTTAGGTCTGAATTGACATTAATTTAAAAATTTTGAAATGGAGAAAAAAAGTTTAGAATTGAATTGACACACAATTCAATATATTTAGTACTTTTTTTTTAGACTTTTCCCCAAGTTTTTTGTGGAGAAAGAAATCCCCAAATTCCGTTTCGTCACGCTTCGCCTTCCTTTCTTTCTAACTGCTGTCGCTTATTCTTCCTCACACATTTCTAATTCTCTCTCTCTCTCTATAACACTTTCTGGCTTCTGCTCCAGCTCTGTGTAGTCTCTCTCCTTCCTCTGCTATCGTACGGAGAAGACGTGCAGGCAAGACATTGCAGGCGAGAGACGGTTGAACTCTTAATTTTTCTGTGTAGTTTGGTATTTCTTTGACTGTCGAAGGTATGTATTAGAATTTTACGTAGTGAACTCTCAATTCACTTCCAACGTTAATTTTCCTTGCTTTTCAACATTCGAGTTTGATCAAATCTCAGACAAGACGTTATTTGCCACGTGATAATTGGAAGAAATTGGACCTCGACGCTTTCTTCTCCCTTCAGCAGAGAGGTGCTCGGACTTCGCCCCTTTTGTTTTATCGGCCATCGATTGAGAACGCCACATTCGTTGATCCCATAAGATCTGGAGAAATTGCCTTCTGGTTTGCAAATCACAAGCTAACCAAGCCCTTTTCTTAACCGGCTTTCCTTTCCAATCAGTTTCTTCCATCTCTTCCTTTGCCCTCTTCTTCATATCCTATTAACTACAGGATCGTCTGAGAACGCCACATCCGGCGATCCGGGATCTGGAACGCCCCCAATTCCGGCTGACTAGATATTCTGGTAATCCTGGGCTATATTCTTGCTTTCCGACATCATTACGATGGAAATCTTTTGACAACTTCTACATTGACGTTTTAGGATCATCTACTGGAGGAAAAGGGTGCAGATGGCACTTTTGATGGATTGCCCATTTCTCGGGATAAAGAAGTGAGTATATTTTCGCTTCCTCACTCTTGTAAAACAGCGCACGTGCACCCTCTGAGGGTCTTTTTTCTTCTTTTCCTGAGGCCTGCGGCGGGGTGGGATTGAAGAGGGAGTGTGCAGCTTTAAGAATTAAGAAGAAGGGTGAGAAATTTTCGGGGACTTTGCTAAGATAAACAACGGCATTCTTCTACCCTATGATAATTCATAGGTTGGGGGGTTTTCCCCAATTCTGCCCATGCCCTGTTGGGATATCCACCGATCCAAATAAAATTCACCTAGTTTGGCCAAATGGGCCTCCCTTCTTGTGTAAATCCTTCCATTTTGTAGAACAGACTGCTATGTACCATGCTTTTGTCTACCTAAGTGTCCTTTTTTCTGGTTTTTGGACTATTGTGAAGTGGAATTGGGATTTTATGTTGATTTTTGGACATTGTGAAAAATGGAATTGGAAATGGGATGTACAGAAGGCTGTTGAAATCAAGGATAATAAGAGATAATCCTGCTTGAGGTGGTTTTGGCACGCAATGGTGGCCATTAGATGTCCTAGTGAGCAAACGGGACATTATGGCCAGAATGCAGGTTGTTCAATGGAGAAGAGGAAGACCTAATGAGATATTTCATTCATCACTAGTAGGGGCAGATGTGATGGATTGTGGTGTGGTTTATACAGATGTAGAAAACACCAGTCTTAAAGATTAACAAGATGGGACTGCCATCAGTTCAGCTTTATCGTGGAGAGTTAAATCATGGTCCGAACATTGCATCCTTTGCGAATGCGTATTTCTGAGGTTAGAGTGTTTCCCTTTAGTAAATTGCGAGACACTGAAAGTCTGGTGATTGGTATTATTGTATACCAGAAAATAGGATAAATGGTGACAAAAGGAAAGAAACACGGCTATGTTGTTTCAGCATATCAAGGGCAATTTAGAGATGCACTGACCAGCCAGTGTCTCCACAGTGATGTTTCAAAGGGTTGGGCTTATCGAATGCACTAAACTAGGATCCTAGCTAGAAAGATGGTGTAAGTGAATTTTGTGATCGACCAATTCATGGAACATCGCCTTCATTTGGGAAAGAGATAAAAATCTTATATATGGGAATTTTAGTGCAAAAGCTTGAATGATAGAGTAATGTGATGAGATTCGCATCAAGGTCATGGAATATCCATATCTTGTCATGCTGGTCATTCTCATTATGGGCATACAAGAATAAGCATAAAGATGCAAAACTGAGTTTAGACCATTGAGTGGCCAGAGAACTAAACACAAGAAGGTTTATCAAAGCTAATGAAGAATGCTTTAGTAATCTATTCCTTTGGGAGGATAAATTATTAAAGGCCTATTTAGGTGCGTTCATTTTAGTCAATAAGCCACATCAGAACTTTCTGCCAAAATGAAAATAACATTCTTACTTGGAGTGAGTTTAAGTCCACATCTAGGTACACTTATTCATAGATTCTTAGTATTTAGTGTAACAAGGTCACGTGTTTAATATTTGAAGTAATATGAATAACCAAGAATCTAGTAGTCATTTTGTTTAAATATTTTCAAGTACGCAACCACCACTGGAATAGTATTTGCTGGATAAATAAATTCTCTGAGGATAACGCCATTTGGCAGTCTAATGCATGTGTTAGTGTATATTTTCTGCATTTTATATCTTAATAACAAAGGTTGTTTAATCACTATTGCTGGAGCTTGCCATCTGCTAATTTTATCTTTCTGCGTGTAATTGCAGTACTTGAGGGAAGAACTTTCGAGATAGGTGAAAGTTGGGCTGCTGCACGTTTTGACTCCTTGCCACATGTTGTTGAAATATTGACATCAATAGATCGTGAGGCTAAAATTAAAACTCTGAAGGAGAAAAGTGATGTTATTGAGGACGTTGTCGATGAAGTTGTGCATGCATATCATAGTGGTTTCAACAAAGCAATTCAGAATTATTCACAGGTTTCTTGACAATGCTTCTCCTTAGACCTAATAATTCATAATGGAAACAGTGGTTTTTGCATTTTCTGCTGTTGCAATTTAAATTTTCTTTTCATAAAATTGAATGACTTTCTATCCTCTAAGCATTTACAGAAAAAGGAAGGACAGTTACGATTATTACATTTCAAGCTATGTTTGTCATTAAGCTTTGACTTATTACTGTTAGTTGACCATGTAGGATTCGTAGATCTAGATAATATATTCTCAGTTCCATCTTGCAATGTCTTTAACTTAGAATCGTATAGGAGATATATTCTGTTGATTTTTGGGATGAAAGAACCATTTTGGGAAAGAAGGTCTATTGAGCATCCTTCATAGATTGAATGACAAGTGCAAATGATACACAGATATCTCAATTATTTAGTGCTAAATTGCTGGCTTTGCATTTCTTTAGACATTTTCAGTATCAATAGTTTTTTTTGGGGGGTGTAAGGAAATTTTCAATATCAATAGTTGCCTCCATCCTCCCTCCAACAATTTTTTTGGCTTACTTGGAGTCAGAGATTTGAGGAGTTTTAGAATCTAGGCTCCTTTTTTCAAATTTTTTTTTTTTGTGCAGGATAGATGGATGCCCCTCTTGAGTTTTAAGTCGCCGAAAATCATTCTTCGATGTGGACAGTTTGTTATACTTTCTAGACTATCTCACCAGGGGAGGTACCCTGGTACCTTATGTAAAAATTTTCATTTTGCTCTCAGGAAACGGACAGGGGAAAAAAAAATGAAAGAATCCTTGCAACGTTGTTTCTAATGTGATTACTTCCTTCTATGTAAAGAAGTGGCTGAATGTGGTAGTATCTTCAGTACATGGTTTTTCCCTGTTACTGCTTTTATATTGGCAGCAAGTAGTTTGTACTGCATTCCCCTCTCTCTCTCTCTCTCTCTCGCGCGCGCACGCGCGCACAAAATCATTTTGTGATCTGACTTCTGAGTATGTGTTTTGGGATATCAAGAGTATAAATGCCTTCTTTCTGCAGCCTTTTAAACTGCTATTTTTGCTTCAGATTCTTCGATTATTCAGTGAGTCAGCCGAAAGTATTGCTGTGCTAAAGGTTGATCTGGCCGAGGCAAAGAAGCGACTTGGTGCCCGCAGTAAGCAGTTGCACCAGTTGTGGTATCGGTCGGTTACACTACGTCACATTATTTCTCTGTTAGACCAAATTGAGAATATTGCTAAGGTTTGTGTAGCTTGCTTACCCTCTTCAATGCAAAATTTTAATCTAGAGATTAAGACATACATGGCTTCCTGCCTCCTTATATACATTACGCCACTGAGAGATGCCACTTTATGCCATTGTAGAAATTCATCATCTGCCTTTGAAAATGTGGCCCAGGTTCCTGGTAGAATTGAGAAGTTGACACTCGAAAAGCAATTTTATGCTGCAGTTCAGTTGCATGTCCAATCTATGTTGATGCTTGAGAGAGAGGGTCTTCAGACGGTAAGACTAAGAAAAATTTCGTTTTTGTCCTGCAATGTGAAATCATCATCTTATGGGAAATGCCGCGGAGACTTGTTCCTTCTGCTCATTTTGCTCTTGGTAATAGGTGTCAACAAAAGGAGAATATGCATATTCTTTGAAATTAGAGACTATTTTATAGTTGATATTCGAGGTTTAAGATTGTATTATGGGCAATAAGATTCAGATTGCTCTGTTCCATGTGATTGAACAAGAAATTAAATGAATCCTCCATTAAGAACTATGAAATATTGATGAGCGATCAATCCTGATGTCCCTTTTTTCTTTGTACACCTCTAGTATATGCCAAAATTCATTAGATGCTGAACAAATTTGTCCATGGACTCAAAATATATGGGCAAGGGAGGCAAGAAAGGGGCAGTCTTCCAAAGTTTGTCTTGAAAACCAAATGATACTAATTTAGGAGTATCAAAGCGTATAAACAAGTGAGCACCTGACAACCCCTAATTCCCTTTGAAGAATAGTTAAAAGTCAACTTGAAGTAGCAAATTGAGAGGTTTGTGGTGGTGAAATGGTGTCTTGATTTTAGTCTGTTTTATGTGTGGAGGAAGCCCAAAGTGACAAGTTAGGATTTAGGTCAAGTTTGGGAGTTCAGTGGGTGAAGACTGGATGTTTGAAGGAAATTGGATTGGAGAATATAGAGAGCCTGGCACTTGGCCAGGTTTGGCCGGGTCCTTGGCACGTGGCCAGAGTTCTTTGTGCTTTTGAGTATTGCCTGGACAAATGTGCAGACATTTGGAGGCATCCAAAGTAGAGTTTCTGTGACCCAAAATATAGATTCAAAGGTTTTAGGCTTTAGAGATAAATAGAGAGGCAGTAGAAGCAGGCTTAGAAAGACAGCTTGCACAGCAAGCAACAAACATACACAAGAGTGTTTCAGAGTGAGTTTTAGTCAACTTGGAAAAATTATTCTTTGATGATCTCTATTGAGTGAGATTGGCCTTGGGCTAGATTCTAAGTCTGGAAAAATTGTTTGCATTCATGCTAGACTGCTGTTCAGAGTGGACATTCCATTTTTGTCCTCACCAGTTATTCTAGTAGATTCCTTTGCTGCTCCCACTAGACGTTGGCACATGGGTGAACATGTATGTTTCTGTGTCTTGTTTTGCTTGATTTTATTTCTTATTTGCTCTTGGATTGCTTGCTTGCTTGCTGCTTTGTCTCTTTTATGGGTGTTTTATTCATGAAATGTGGTTTTTCGTAGAAGCATTTGTATGTATATAAACATTGAGCATCAACCTCAATTTGAGTCTTTGCATATCCTAATTTTGACAATAGGGGGTCGTAATTGGTTGTTATTTTTCTAAACGGACTTCCAATGCTCTTTAGCACCAATATCGCCTATCAAAGCCATCAGAAAAGTAGATTTAAGTTGAAGTGTGGTTATGCTGCCCATACAATTGAACTGGTTGATTTTTCCTAGAAAATTCCTGTTGTCAGTGAGTTTTGATGAAGATGGATTTTAGTTTTATTCGCAATTCGAATAAAAGTTCTACAATCATCAAGATTCTTCTTCTTGTTGAGTTAGTAGTTTTATGTATGGCGATTTGAGCCATATTGGGATCTTAATAAGCTCCCTTTCCTATTTTAGTAGGAAACACACTTTTTCTTATTTAGAATATCTTATTTTGAGACTTCCGAATTCAACTTGGTGTGGGAACTTAAAATAGTGTTGGTTGAACTTGTTGTCTCACATTGCTTAATAACGGGTCTTATATGCTCTTTATATTCATATGGTATAGTCTCCCTCTACCTATCCATTTAAGCTTTTGGGTTAGACTTTCTAACATGATATAAGAGCCAGTGTTGTCCACATCCCCATTAGTCAAATTCCATGTGTTGCTCATAATCCGGCTTGCAGGTGATGTATTGAAGTTGTTGTCCCATGTCACTTGATAATTGGTCCCATATGCTCTTTATATTCATGTGGTTTCCTCTACCTATGAGCTTAAGCTTTTGGGTTGGACCTTCTAACAATTTAATGTTTATAAACGGTTGAGTCCCTTATGTTCAATCGTCCTATGAAGAATATTGAACATTAAGAAGTCTTTGCTTTAGAATCAAGTGATGCAATTCTTCTCTGACGTGATGTTTAAGAAATCCAAAGTGTGATGTTTTGGAAGCTTTCGGTGATGCCTTGTTGTGATTTTCTTAAAATTGCGATCTAGCTTTCTACTTTGAGACTCATCGTTCATCGGATTGGAATTACAGCGAAAGTTCTAGAAAACTTTGATTTACGTTATTCTTTGGCAATTGTTATTGAATTGAACTCCAAGTTTGACAATATATCAAGGATACTAAATGAATATACTATTGCCCTCAAGTTGCAACCCACCCATACGGCTATTATTGTCCAGGTTGGTGCTCTTCAGGATGTTCGATCTGAGTTGATGAAGCTTAGAGGAGTTCTCTTCTACAAAGTTCTGGAGGACTTGCATGCACATCTTTACAACAGAGGAGAATACAGGTAGAGCTTTCTCTCCAATTTCTTTCTCTAGGTCATGCCCAAATAAAAAGTTAAAATTTTTGTTAAAGCTTTACAGATCATGTTTGACAACTGGTTTCTCAATTCCCTGGAATTCATTGAGATGACATATGCAGCTCCTAGGTCTTCTCTACTTCATGAGTGAAGTTTTGAGTTATCGGTGGTCTTTCTTGTTTATATTATCAAGCAAATCTTTCTATACCTAATGAGGCAATTGGAGTACCATTTTTTGGGCATCATCTGTTGCTTTTAACCTTACAAATTTTGCAGCTCAGCTGCCTCGGACATTGATGAAAGATATGACGAGGTACCATCTACTGCAGTGATAACTGTCTCAACAAGTAACTTGCAACCTGTCTCTCGGCGAACTCGGTTACTAAGAGGTGATAGCCACTTTAGCGGCCAAGGAACTGTAGATGGATCTTATCAGTCAAGTTCAATTGACGGAGGGTAAGATTGGAGATTGGTTTTCAGCCAGTAATTTCTCTAGGTTCCTATATGATAGTCCTTACTGGTTGCAGCACTCTCTCTTTTTTGTTAGTAGAACCTTTAAAACTTTAGGAAGAAATCATTGGGAATCATTCTTTCTGTTTTTCATGTCAATGCTATCTTGTTCAATGGTTGCTTGACACTTGTGGGTACCCTTTTATGGATTACGCTGCACTTTCTTCTACTCTGCTTACGCATATCATTGACAAATGTTGTTCTAGATCAGTCTAGCGGCAGCTATCTGCTTAACTGTATTTAAATCATTTTTAATGTTCCTGCTTTGCTGGCATGCATTTCTAGTACTGTGAAAATTGAGCAGCTGAAAAGAGAGTTTGGTTGTGTTTTAATCCTTGCAGAGTTGAATTTCTTCTTCAATAGTGAATATTATGTGCAGATAAAAGAGAGAAAGGAGAACATTGATTCTCTTACTTATTTCTAGAAATTTTCTGAGTGAAGTAATAAATGGGAGAAACATTATGTCAGAATTTTCCTCCTGTGTTGAGTGAACTTCTGATTCAGTAGAGGTGGTATTAGTACCATGATCTAACTTATATTCTCTCCTGCAATGTGAAAATTTTCTATCTTAAAATTTCTATCGTGATTCAATAATTTCCTCACAATGGCTAGAACATTGCGAAACAATCTTCTTTCCTTCTTTTGTTGTGGTTATATCTTCCATGGGTAATAGACTTACTTTAGTTTTCTTCTTTGATTGTCTCACTATCTTCTTACAAGTACCCCCTGATTGAATCATATAACCTTCTTTCCAGTTCATCCTTTGATGGTTATGAAGATGAGGGTGCTCTTGAACAGCATAATGAAAACTCAGATGTGCACCATGCATCAACAAGGGTCAATGGTGAAATTAAGATTTTTACTCGGCAGATTCCAACATGGCTTTCCCAGGCCACTCCCGATGAATTTTTGGTACAGTAACTTCATCAAGTCAGCAATGCGTTCTCTTGTTGCTTTCTACTTCTTGGAGTCTGAGCTTTGGATTTGGTACTTGGATACAGGAATCAATCAAAAAGAGCGACACTCCGCTTCATGTAAAGTATTTGCAGACGATGGTTGAATGTCTCTGCATGCTTGGCAAAGTTGCGGCGGCTGGTGCAATTATATGGTGTGTTGCATTGCTAAAGATTCTCTTATATTTGTTTGACTTGGTTTTCGAAATAGAATTTCATTGTTGGAGGTTGTCATATGGTGGTTTTACAAAGTCCATCCCCAATATGGGTTGTCAATGTTGAACTCTGATATTAGTGTCAAGTTTAGAGTAATCAAGGTTTTTGAGTCACCTAAATTATAATTGAATAACACTTACTGCCTGCATGGCAACGATTCTGATCCGAAAAATGATTTTGATTAAAATTAATTTTTTCTGATTATGTTCCCTAGATGAGATTTAGATAATCAGAACGTGTTTGATAACTGCCAAAATTTCTGTTCCTGGGAACAATTTCTCTTTCCAATTTTTGTCATTTAAGTCAAATAATTACATAGTTACTTTGTGAAATTTCATCCCACATTTCAATTTAATTGAAGATTAATTCATATTGGTTCTCTTAAAAAAGGAGAGACCATGTCGGGTTAATGTGCTATTTCAGATTAGTTTAGTTAGTTAACTGCTAATTCTCACTTAACCAAATAGATTTTAGGCTCTCATAAGTAATTTTAGTATGGTATAATGATCCATTGTTGAATGTGGCTACAATGAATAGGTCAATTACAGTATAGAACTTAAATAGGGATGTTGATTATATGTTTTCTTAGCATGTTCAATCCCTGCATCTAAAACGCAAAAAAAAAAAAAAAAAAATCTGAAAAGCGATCCTTTTTTCCAAATTCAATTTTTTTCTCTTATTTTTGCTCCAAAAATTCAGTGCTAAATTAGAATTATGGAGAAACACATTAGAGTCCAAAGGATTTCATTTTGTCGGAGTAAGACGGAATCATGAAGTGTGAGTTCGCCACGACAAGATGAGATGATCAAGAATCCGACGATATACTTGGACAGGAGGTACCTAAGAAAGATGCTTTCAGATATTTGGGATCCTTTTGCAAAAGAGGGGAGAGATTGATGAGGATATTAGCCATAGAATCAAAGCAGATGGATGAAATGGCGCAGTCCATCAGGTTTTTGTGTGATCAAAAAATCCCTCTTAGGTTAAAGGAAAATTTTATAAAACAGCAACAAGACCTGTAATGCTATATGGAGCTGAATGTTGGCCAGTATAAAAGCAACATGAGCATTAAATTGGGGTAGCGGAAATGAGGATGTTAAGATGGATGTTGTGGTCATACAAGGATGGATAAGATAAGAAATGACGATATTCGACGAAAAGTTGGAATAACACTGGTGGCAAAGAAGATGAGAGAACATAGATTTAGATTGTTTGGACATTTCTCCGTAGACCCCTAGATGCTCGATAAGAACAGAAGTGTGTTACAGAGAACATGATATGAAGAAAGGACGAGGTCGGCCGAAACTTACTTGGGGGAAGGTAGTAAAACAAGATTTAATGGAGTGGGAAATAGATTGGCGTACGATCTATCTTAGGACGGAGTGGAGAAAAGCTATCCGTATTGTAAAGGGGGGGGATTTCTATGTTCCAGAGTGCCCGGTTTAGTCTTTAATATTTATTTATTTATATTTATTTATTTATTTTTGGGGTACCTATGTTTTTGCTTTTATTTTTAGTATATTTTAAGCTTTTGCTTCGGGTTCATCGATCGCCGACCCCAACTGGTTTGGGATAAGGTGATGTTGATGTATTTTTGCTCCAAAACTATTCCCGGGAATAGAATCAAAATCAAAATCATTTATGTCACCAAACATGTTTTTCATCCTTTTTTGTTCCGGGAAACAGAATCAGAGAATCAGAATCGTTGTCATGCAGGCTCTTAGGAACCTAGCTATGAGGTTGTTTAGGTTTCGGACAATGGTGAGAGGTAAAAGCGCATGCTTGAGTTGAGGAAAAGGATATGCTATTCTGAAATTTTCTTTCCTTCTCTCCTTGGTCCCGTAAACTATCCTAATTAGTTGTTCTTTTCTGCAAGGAGGTGTAAATGGTGCTAAATACTGTACTTCTTAAAAAGAATTCAATACAAAGTAATATAAAAATTAACTGATATGTAGATTTAAAGCTAATATTATGTTGCCTATATATATATATAGATAGGATTTCTGTTTGTTTTTATTTTTTATATTTTTTTCTTTAAATCAATCAAATAATGATGTCTTTTCTCTTCCTTTTGTGATGTGTAAGTTTGATTTTCTATTCTATTCATGTTGTTTGTTTCATCTCTTAGGACTCATGCTGAATGCACATGTGAAAGCTGATATTGGATCCTCTTAAGATGCTGAAACTCAATAAAGTAATTTGGTTAAATAGTTCCATCCTTGACACTTACGCGGACAACTAATTGGTCACTTCTGTGTTAATTATGTTGTGACATCTCTTTCCATGTCAAAGATTGAACGAGCAACCAGAAATGAATTTGCACAATTAGATGAATTAGAACAAAAGATGATGAATAGATATCACAATGAGTATCAAATAATCTTTCTAGGAAATTCCTAGCAACAAAAGAGAGTAAGATTAACACATTTTGTTGGTGTATTAAAACCTCTTAACATGCCGGACATGAGATTCAGAAAGTGAGCTGGCGTATGATTCCAGCAAATCCCCAAGTGTTTTTGGAAAAGTCTTGAGCTTTAGTTGGGGTGGACAGCTGTGGAACTAGACCTTACGCTCTCACCTGGAAGTTTGTGTTTTTAATGGGCTACAAGCACAGAAAAGATGGTAGAATCAACTTTTATTTATTTGTGTAGATCATCAAAAATCTGAACTTGTCATCATAGTTGTAAAAGCTGCACAGTTGGACACCTGGGGGGACTCTTTAGGCAGATGAGGCCTCCTGGATTTTAACCAAAAAAACTTGCCATAGTTGAATAACGTGGGCTGCCACAGATGTTTATCTTTGGCTTGAATCACGTGGAAGAGGTTTCCTGGTCATCTTGCTTAAGTATACATTTGAAGTGCATCCTTTGGCGTAGTTCTATGAAATGCTCATAATCTTAATTTAAACCTGATCTGGTACGACTCCCTGTTCTACTAGGGTTGCCATCTTTCCTTCTCTTTCTTAATTGAATATTTACTGTTTGCAAGAGATGCCAATCTTTATTTGTCTTGGAGCAGCCAAAGATTGCGACCAACAGTTCACGAGATCATCACTTCCAAAGTCAAAGCTCATGCAGCATTAGTTGATCCTTCAAGGCCTTGTACTGACCATACTATCTTCGGGGCTCCAACGAGTGTGCAGTCGACACAGAGAAAACTGGAACACTACCAATTGCCAAAACAGAAACTTCAGAATGGGAAATCTCTGGCTGGGACTCTTTGGGCTGTAAGTCCTGTGTCTGCTATGATGCTCCCACAGGGAAAGCCCAGGTTGCAGCAAAGAGCTTCTTGACTCAATTCTGGATGCCGTTGTCAGGATATTTGGTAAGACATTTGATTACTATTCTGGTACTCTTACAATGTGATACATAAACTGAAGTCTAGCATCAATTACTCAGAAAATCATGTTGTTGTTGGTGAGCTTTTGGAGACGAAGTCCAACAAGTTGACATAAACACACAAGGTCTGTTTCAGCAGACACGAATTGGAACCCTGATTCTGAGATATCTCATATCACTGGGGGTTATGGTGTTGGATTTTCATTGACGTTCTGCAGGTATGTATGTCTTGCCGGTCCTCGTGAACATTCGATGGACTCATTAGAGGGTGAGAACATAAGGAAATTACCCATCTTCGGATATTAGCACACTCCGGGAATTATCGAGATTACCTTGTGGTACATTTTGATAAACATAACTGCATTAAGAACCACAACTTTGTAGCTTCAAAACTCCACTATTTAGGGTGGCTTAATGGATGTCTTGGGGGAACTCTTTACATAATTTCATGTATTATGTCCATGCTTGAAAGGACACAAATGAGATACTATTAGAGGTAAATAGATATGTAGATAGAGAGCTTCTTTTGTAATCTTTTGAAGTCGTTGCGAAATTTTGCCAGAGTGAATGCCAACAACTCATCTGTGAGATTCTGCGGGCAACTCCAGAAGCTGCATCTGCTGATGCTGCTGTGCAAACAGCTAGACTTGCTAGCAAGGTCCCCAATAAAGGAAAGAGCAAGTAACTTCCTATCCTGATTATCATATTATTTTCCTAATTCTTGTAATTGCAAGAGCTGAAGAAAAGGGTTCTTTAGGAAGGTCTTCTTTAGGTACTTTGGGGTTTCAATTCTTGTTTGACCCATACGTGGTTCATGTGTTGTCATATATAGCAAAGTGACTTGTGAAAAGTAACGGAAATTGAAGCAGTAACCTAATAATGAATGGCTTACTATGGAAATGACGTCGTTGGGTCTCAATGTTTTCTTTATATTTGTTTTTGTTGCATGGGCTATTTACACCTAGCTAATTAAGAACTCTGAGATGTACTGGTCTTATACATACACAAGGAAGGTAATAAAAAGTGACAACTGAGTTTGCAGATAAGTTTGTATTTGATACTGATACTTTGTACTGAACTTGGTGATCCAGTTTGTTCCTTGTAGTTTTTTGTGTAGATTGTAGTCAACTTGGGTGAGAGGAAGGTTAATACTAGATTATCACTGCAGAAGTTGTATAAGGATGAACAATCATATTTGAAGGCCACCACACCATTTTGATGGGAGTGGATTTGGTGGTAGTAGTTGCTACAGCCTAGAATTTATGATATTTCAGCTTCATATGGTGAAGCATCACATCGTGATGTGCATATATGCATTAGACGGGCATGCCATAATTTTCCTGGACATAAAGCATGCATTAGGGTAATAGGCATTTGATTCTACATGGTGTTTTGCCCCTTTTTTTTTTTTTTTTTTTCAGGTAAGGTCCAGTAACAAAGAAAGTTGCTTTTTTTTATTGTACAAATAGGCGTCTTGAATGTTTCTCATATTGGGGTGGTGATACACTTTGAGAAATACATATGACTAGAGAGCTCAGGAGCCACAGCCATTAGTGATTTACAGTCTGAAAGATTTAGCATGGGCCAAGGGACACTCTCAGCTAGACAATTTCTATTGGGTGGGCCTCCCATAAGGTCTCAAAACCATTGATCAGATTCTGTTATTTTCTTTCGAAGTCCTTGGGTTCTTTTCTTTGGTCAAACCAATATCGTACGGGCAAACCTTACTTTCTTGTTGACTCATGTGTTAGGATGTGTGGTTGTGCTGCAATTTACCCTTTTTAATTTTGTCAGTAGCCTAAAATATCTTGTCCTTGGATGTTTTATTGATCTTTCTTTATAAAGAATAAATTGATTGTGTGGGAGGGAGGAGTCACCTATGCTCATGGAACTATTAACCTACAGCATAGATTCATTCAGTATCAACACACCTGTAAGTTACAACCAACTCTTGACAGGGTAGACGTCTACATCATGAATGGAAATGCTAGATATCACGATCCGTCCACATGCTTCCTTGCATTTGTTGTACTTCATACTCACCTCCTGCTTAACACAATTTTTTCACTGGGGGGCTTATAGCTTATTGCAATAATTCTTTTAGAATTTCAATTAAATTCTCTTTTATTGAATTGCCACGGATTTTAAATTTTGTTGCACTGTAGTAGATATCTAATAACTAGGAAGCACGGACATTCTCTGGCTGTGTTGTGTCAGACACTCTCTGACATGCGACCGACACGTGATTGGTGCTCCAGACACGTCAGCGACAAACAAGTCTAACATCCCGACACGTCATTTCGACACGAACGGAATCAATTTTGAGCATTTTCAATAAATTAGGGTCAAAACGTAAATCTATCAAAAACATATACTTGAGTCCTATACCCAGTCACCCCAAAATTGGTATACCCTAATAGCCCAAAAAAAAAAAATAATAATAATAATCGCAAATTCCTAATAGAAGAAGAAACTCACATAACATGATAATTTATCATGTATATATACATGTCCCAACAGTATCGGAATTCTCTATTTTTGAGAAATGACATGTCAGTGTGCCGTGTCTGCCGTCACATGTTGGTGTCAGTTCTACTTATGTTGATAATTCTTGTACTCAGATCCTTCTGAGAAAAAATAGAGAGCTGCGTTTTCTTTTGGATGTAATGTTGCTTGCACGTGATAATTATCTGAATGTGATGTAGGGATGGTTCAGAAGATGGCCTCACATTTGCTTTTCGCTTCACAGATGCTACTGCATCTGTGCCTAATCAGGGTATGTGAAAGAATCTTAGGCCATTATTTACGTTCTGTCGGCAATAACTGCTCTTATTTTGTCTATTTTAGTCCACATACAGTAAACTATTAGATTAATCAAGCACACTCTCTTACTGTTTAATTTTTTTTTTTAATAAACCTTGGGTGAGCATTCTAAATTGTGTAACGAGATGAGTCAGGGTAACACCTCTGAAACGCCATACCCTTCCCCCACAGTAAATGAAAAGAGAAAATTTAGTTCTCACAAATGAAGATGTGATTTATCAGATGAGTTTTTAATGAAGGTCGTTTGGATGCACAAAAGGATGGCCTTTAGATGTGACTTTATGAAATGAGTGCGGGTATAGCTAAGTTCTAATATGACTTAGGTGGAACTTTCAGTAAAGATCTTCAAACTTGAAAATCATGTAAGTGAAAGTTTGATTGTTGTTGTTCTTATTAGTATTGTGAAGATGTGGATGGATGGGTTTTATCCATATATTCATCTTGTCAATTGTGGTCGGTTTAATTTGTGTAATTCATTCTGAATGAATCACCTTTTTTGGCACGATCTCTGGTATTTTAGGTGGTGATCTTATCCGCCAAGGATGGGTAGGAGGGGTTCACAATATGTCACAAGAAGGTTATGGATCTGCAGCTGTGTAACCCGAGCAAGGCATATACTTGACAGCTTCCATATATCGTCCTGTTCTCTTGGTAGTGGACTAGAAATTGAATATTTCAAGTTTTTTGGCAGTTTCTCTTGGCAGCTTTTTCTGATGTCTTGCTTTGCAGTTTACCGATAAAGTTGCTTCAATGCTACGAAGAAGTATTCCCAGCTTGGGTAAGCTGATTACTGCTGTAATCTCTCTTTTGGAGCATACATACTGAATTGCACACTTAGCATAGATAGCACAATCACCATGTGAGGCCATTTTCTGGTTCATGTCCTGTGTTTCTGACATTACTTTTGCTTTACTATGCTTCCGCAAAGGAATTTTTACTTTTACTAGTTGCTAATTTAGTACTATTGAAAATTTTGGTGATTAGTGGTTTTGAAGTTTACTTGCTTAACCATGACATTGGGTTAGAGTGCCTCTGGTGAAGGCTCAACAGCTTTTTGTGCTGTTAAATGGCTTTTATAGGAATTTATTCAAAGAATTACTGGTTCATTTCCAATATATGTTCTATTAAGATGCATTGAGATCCAGATGCTTAAGCAAATTCTAGTATACAGCTCACGTGGTTGATTTGCTATCTCAACTTGGTTGATGGAATATTTTTCCCTTATAATGGTCACGTGTATGAAGGGGGTCTGCAGAATCATGCCAATTGCAAAGATGCCAAATTCAGTGCTTCTCCAGCAAAAGTAGGAAGCATAATGAAGGATAAATTGACTCCAAAGACCAGAGTTTATAAAGATCGACTTGTTCATATGCGGGGGAGATCTATTATGATTTTGCCTATCAAAAAGTTGATTGAATGTTTTGCTTTAAACAGACTTAAGGCAATCCTTTTTATAAATCTGAGAACTATATGATAAGGACATATAAACATGCTTAACATGTTTCACTCACTTTAAGTTTTGACATGTACGATAACTCGAGAAGTGATTTGAGTGAGAACACCGAAAATGCCAGTAAGGTTCAACTCAGAGCTCTTATCTTGTTCTTGTACTGGGCGAGTTAGATGGACTATTCAAGAACTTTCTTGGTATATATCTTCTAAGACGCAATTCAGCGGAGAAGATGGTGGTGGAGGAAGTGTGAAATGGTAATTGTGCAAGAAAAAGTTTGTATTCATAAATGGCTGAAAAAATTATATATCTAGAGTGGATTCATTGTGGAAGAGGCTTAAATGATTCAGTATTGAAATTGGATATCAATGTATTGTTGTGCAAATATTGGATGAAGGACAAGTCATTTCTCATATTGCACAAAGTGTCGCTTTGACTGAGCTTTATGGAAACAAAAATTAGCTGTCAGGCATTAACATGCACATTAGATGAGATGCTTCACTGAGGTGTCTTCATACCTGAAAGATAGATTAAAAACGTGAAGAGTTAGTACTGTCCAAAAATAAATGAGTAAATTTGCTCAGTTAGTCAGGACATTTTGAATGAATCTTCTGGATACTTCAGAAGGACAGTGGAAGTTACAAGGTCATAGATAGGTAGGAGGCATAGATATTGACTCTATTGGAGGATATTGGATATTTTAATCTTACTTAGCATGCCCATGGTCGGAGAAGGATATTTTAATCGTACTTATGCAAGCCCATAGTGGGAAAAGGCATACATCTACTTAGGCAGTACCTATATATTGGATATCAACCTTTCATCTCTATTGTCTTCCCAAACAACAGCAACAGCAACAACAACAACCCCGCTCCAAACCCCCCCCCCCCCAAAAAAAAAAAGACCACACTAAAAACATAACAAAAGAGGACTTGTTTATTTTGATTGTCGCTAGCAAGAGTCATAACGGTCAACAATCATCTTTATGGGGATACCATAAACATCATATCTGTGGTTCTTTTGCTCCTCGATATTGGAAGAAAACCTCTTGCCTCTTGGATGTTGAATTGATTGGTTTTCCTAGGTTTAACTTCTCCTTTACTGAGAGTCGAAATGGTTACTATGGGATAGTTGTCAGAGATGTCCAACAGAATTAACTGCAATTCTACAATTACAGGGGTTCTAGTCTTGGTAACGTGCGTGCCAGAGTATGTTATTTTCTTTTTCTGACCTGGTACTGAATGTGTACAGCAAGCATATCATATGAATCAGTCATTTAATTGAATATGGTTGTTTATTGCATATCATTTTTACTTTTGCTGGGTGATTGTTTAGAACTAACTTCGGGATTGAGCCGCACTAGCACATATTCCTCTTTTTTGGGTTGTGTGTTTGGGGGGGTGGAGGGGAATGATTGGGGCATGGAGATAAACGTCTTTATGACAATCAATAATTCGATTTGTTTCCTTTCATGAGAACTTCTTGTGCTTCTGATTCTCCTGAGAGTTATATTATAGCAATCTTTTTCTTCTCCAACTGTTTCTCTGTCTCCTCAAGGAGTCAAAAAGGTGCAGTGAAAATATCTAGCTGGATTGTGTTCCATGATCCAAACGTAATTTGATCGGGTAAAGAGATCTCCATGGACTGACATATGTTATGACAACATAGCCTCATGTAGTTAGTTATCTAGCAATTTCAACCATCGAGTTTCTTGTGCTGCTTGAGATGATACTTTGCCTATAGTTGTCAATGTGTCTTCGAGATTTTCTCTTGTGTTACTGGGTGAATCATGCTTTGTTCATGCAAGTTCTCTTTGTTTGATACCAAAATGGCAGGAAGGATGGATTACTCTCTTTTGTGGAGAACTTTGTGAAGGATCATTTCCTGCCAACTATGTCGTAGATTACCGGAAAGGTGTCCAACAAGCTATATCAAGTGAGTTCTCCTTGAAGAATATGTAATTGAATATTTGACTTCTTTGATTTCCAAGACAGATGCAAACCTTATACAGAAAGAGCTCAAAAACTAAAGTCGTACACGAAACAGCTCTCAAAACCAAAAGGGAGTCAATTACAAGAAAAATCATTGACTATGTCAACCAAGGCATTAATAACCATATGCAAGTTTCCACTGTACAAAATCAGAGAGAGGAATTGATCTTTTCGTGATGTATGAATGGTAATGGAAGATGCCTGTCCATCAAAAGCTCTCTTGCTCTGGTCCTTCCAACTTAACCAAGAAACAGAGAGAGGAATTAAGGTAGTTTGTCTTGTCCTGATGTACTGTATACAAATGCCCTGTGCTGTCAGAAATCTGGGAACGGATCTATTAAAGTCATGTCCCCCCACCAAACATCAGACCAAAACTGCTATACGATTCCCAATTGCCTACCTTGAATCAAGCCAAAAGAAGAAACTCCAATCCTCTCTAATCCTGTTCCATACCCTGGTGTCGTGCGTGGAAGCTCTCTTTTTAGTGATCCAACCACTCTTAACCCTCAGATATTTAATTGAATATCTGACTTGTAAATTACCGCTCTTTGATTTTATTGTGTCCTTCCGCTCATATACTGATATATGGAGATGAAGTCGTTTGCTGTTCAACTGATTGAATATGTATTTGTCCTGTTTTACCTTAAAATGTGGCAAATCTTAAGTAGTTTGAACCTGGATGTTGCTTGTGCTTTTGATGTTTCAATGAAACTAAATGTGTTCGATGGTTGGCTGCTAGTTAATGAACAATTAGGAGTGTGTGGATTAAGCTCATAACAAAATGTTCAACTCTCTACACCATCAATCATAAATGATTCCAAGTTTAGTCACCAGCCTGGGTTGCAGCTCGCGGCTTGATTGATGAGACTAATGGGATGTTACATTCCGTGTTGGCCTTAAGAAAAATTATTTATTGCATGGATATATTGTTTATATAGGTCCTGCTGCTTTTCGGCCACGAGCACATACTGCTGCCACATACACTCCGTTGATTGAGAAGGGTTCCGACCAGTCTTACAAGGGATTTTGGCAATAGAATTCCTTGCAAGAGAGGTGATTTTCATTCATGCTCTCACGCCTTGACATATGTTCCCTTCCCTTAATGTACACTTTCTCCTTAGCCCTAAGGTGCTGCCTAAGTGATAAAGAGTGTTCGTCGTTCTTACTCAAGGCCCTAATTAGAATAGTGCACTTGCATGTTCTCTTGTGCCATTCAAGGAAATTAAGATTTGCATTATTCATTATGCCAAATCTCCGCGGACAGGGGATTAGGCGGATACTTGAAAAGGGGGACCTTAGCGTCAATCACACATCACATACAAACACACACACAGCAACATGCACACGGCCAACCAATATTACTCGTACCAGCCTGTCCTCCTCGCCTCACTTCCCCTTCCCACCAC
>JAGVVM010007911.1:0-34637 GCA_019149425.1 Psidium friedrichsthalianum | reverse complement strand
TTATGGTTGGGGAATGTTGGGCACTAAACAATTTCAACGGGGCCTTTGCTGAGATAAGCAAATCGAGTAATATTACAAATAACTTGGTTCGTCCACCAACTACTTTTATAAACCTAACAAGCAAATGGAATAGCGGTGATTATGACATTCTATGGTTTGAACTACCAAATGGGGTGTCTTGCTCTTGACCACGAATTTTCATTGGTTATATATTGAGGAAAAAGACAATGATTAGCGTGAAAAATTTGCATTTTTGTGTGTCGCTTATGTCATTTGAGATCGTATCCTGAGATGTGACAAAAGATTGACAACAGCTCCTATCAAAAGAATGGAGAAAAAATTTCAATGCTAAACCTTTTTGAAACTTGTAATCATATAGTATTTGCAGCGGACTCTGACCACACTCCATACACTCCTCAGTTTGGTTTAAGACTACTGTAACATCTAAGTTTACATGAAGACTGGGGTTTTCTTGAATATTTGCATTCCTACAACCTTAAAATGCATTGTAATTGTTACGGGATATGCTCGATGTACATTGGATCGACCGAATGATTTGTCTAGTACGGTATCATGGCGCAATTCCAATCCTGAAATCCCATGTCTCTTATTATCTTTCAGCTGATTCATCCCTAATTTCCACTTCATTGTGGCTATGCCCTAATGATTATGTTCATATTCTATGTGTCAAGGCTCAACTGAATTGAGAAACAAGTCGCTATGAAACATGCTAAAACTATACTACTGGATGGAAAAGTATCGAAAAAGTCATAAACCCTATTGCATTGTGTCAATTAATCATAAACCTTCCAATTTGATCATTTAGTCCTAAACCTTTACATTTGTTCCAACTGAGTGCATGCAATTAGGGGTGAACATGGTTCCAGGATAGAATCGAGAACCGGAGAACCGAACCTAGACCTACGGTTCCCGTCCGATTCCAGGTTCTAGAAACTAGGGTCCGGTTCCGATTCCGCATTTTGAGGAACCGCCGGTTCCGATTCCAGTTCCCGATTCTCTATGAAACCTAACCAGAATCGGAATCGGAACCGTTACTTTTAAACTTTAACTTAGGCTTTTTGGATATGGAGATGGCGAAGGAGGAGGTGATTTGTCTAGAGTCTATGAAGAGAGATGTGTTATGGTTACTACTGATTTTACTTTTGAGCTTGTCCTTTTTATGTTTGATTTTTGCGCTTAGAATTGTTACATTTCGATCAATGGGATTTTGGTATGGGACCTAGGTGGAAATATAACTTAGTGGGTTATTATGATGCATAAGATTTTTATGCATGCATTGATGCTTTCATTGCTCTGTCTCTATCTTAATGAAATTATCTATATGAATGTCTTTTGTTTTGATGCAATGAAAGTTATATTGGCAATTTCCCGGATACCCTAGAATTGGATCCGGAACCTGTGATAGGGTATGTTCTAGGTTCTAAGGTATGTAGGGTATATTCTAGGTTCCGAAAAATGAGGAACCTGTACTAGCAGTAGGTTTCAGGTTCCAGGTGGAACCTACCCAGAACCTGGAACCGCTCACCCCTACATGCAATTAATTTTAATAGGAAATCGCTGATCTGGATGCTAGCTGTCCTATGTGACACAACTAGCGCTAATGTGAAATACTTCTATTTTTAAAATCTTTTTTGAATTTTGAATTATTTTTTCCCTTTCATTTTGGCTAGAGAGGACCAACAAACTCTCGCCAAATTTTAGCGAGGGCTACCTAACTAGTGGCAAGCAAGGCTGTGAAGGCCTTCGCCAAATCTATCAAGGGTTGCTAGCAACCCTTGTCGACCAAAATGAAAGAAAAAAAGAAGAAGTAATTAAAATTTCAATTTTTAATATATTATATATAAGTCCATGTCAGTATCGGCTGCACCACGTAGGATGGCTAGCGTCTACGTCAGTAATTTCCCATTAAAATTGAACGAGTGGACTCAATTAACACAAATGCAAATGTTTATAACAAAATTGATCCAATCGAAAAGTTTAACACTGAATTGACACTAATGCGATATGTTCGAAACTTTTTTTTTTTTTGTACTTTTCCCAATAATGGATTTACTTATTGACAGCTTAACCTTTCGGAAAAAATTATAAGTAATTACAAGTGTTTAATTCGAGTTATTTAAATTGATGAAAGGGTACTTACGGGCCTACGACTAAAATATTAATTCATACGCAAGTAAAAAATTGACCAAAAAAAATTAAAAGTCAAATACTGCAAGAGAAAAGTATAAGACAAAAGCGAGATGGCAAAACCACTCCGGAAGATAGATACTAAGATTTCACTTTTTATACAAAATTTGATTCGACAACTTTTTCTTTCCCTGAAAGATGGAACTAATTCTAATTTGTTGTGGGAAATTTAAAAAGCAAGACTTCAAATAAGTTGATCTGCCTCAGAATAAGCCTCATAACAAATAATCAAGAAAATCTTTGTCCCTCAATTTCTTGTGATGGCTCTCCAAAAATGCCCGAACAAATCGATTCGAACCCACAGAAGCTTGCCTTGATTCGCCGCTTAGTCTAGATGTCGGCCACGCGATTTAGGATGTCCTTAACATGTCCTCGCGCGCTCTAAATTACTCTTTTTTTTTTTGGTCGATGCGCTCTAATTATTTCGCCCGCTCCGGATGTCCTGGAGTCCAATTCAAGATGTTTCGAACCAAATCGGCTCTAACTTCGAGCCACATTCAACAACCACAAAATTCACTTTTTCGTAGCAAGTGAAGTCACTGTTGTCAACTCATAAGACTCTATCTAGCTACTACTTCATTTATACAGTTGAAACGACAGGAATAAGGAGTATATAGCTGGCCGAAACACCCCAGTTTGAAAACAGGAGCTATGCAGAAAGTATTAGAAGAGGAAGAAAAAATGGATTAATACCACAAAAAAACCACAAATTAGTACACTTATGACAAATTTACTCCAAGCTAATTTTTTTAGACAAAAAAAACTCTAAACTAATAACTTTCTAATCACTAAAATCCTCAAGATAGTACATATGGGATAAATTTATCCCAAACTAATTTTTTTCAACAAAAAAACCCTAAAGTAGTACAATTGTGATGGATTTACCCTAAACTAACTTTTTAATCACTAAAAATCTCAAACTTGTACGCCTGTGACAAATTTACACTTCGTTAGTTTCTGTTAAATTAAGCTAATAACAAGAAAAACTTTAAATTGTTATACATGCGACAAACGAATAGTAAGAACCTCAAATCGGTACACCCGTCAACCGCCAGATATTATTTAAATCAGCAATTTGATGATAAAATTTAACGAAAACTAATTGAAGAGTAATTTATTACAAGTATATTGGTTTAGAATTTTTCGTACTATTAAGCATAGAAAATATATATATAGGTAGGAACCGTATAAAAAGCCGCACACACTCGATGGACCATGTGGCATCTCTGTAAATACAGAAGAGAGAGGAGGACAGGAAGGGCGAAAAACGCAAGAGAGGGATAAGTCCAGCCAAGCAAAGCAGATGGCACAGGAAACCCTAATCAGTAAATGAAGGGAAGGAAAATGATTTTGCAATCGATAGCTTTATGATTGAAGTGTGTGTGTGTGTGTGTGTGTGTGTGAGAGAGAGAGAGAGAGAGAGAGAGAGAGAGAGAGACAGACTTTATCGACAATTCCAAGGCTACTGATTGATAGCCTCCTGTGTCTCTCTTTAAGGTGAAATTGCTGTTTTTTTCTTTTCTTTCCCCTTTTCTTTTTGGGCTCTGCCTTTATTTTTCCTCCTTTTCTTAGTCTTTTTGACTTTTGGGTTTTCACTGATCTCGACACCCAATGCCACAACAAAAAAAAATGAAAAAATTCCCCCCCCCCCCCCCAAAAAAAAAAGGGAGAGTAGGGAAAAGAATGAAAAAATGCTGAGGTGGTCAGACTCAAAGGGTGAGTGCAAAGTGCAAAGTGGGTCGTGAATGAGCTTTCACGTCAACCCCCCAACGATGAGATTTGTGAAACTGAGACGGATGGGGACATTGCCCTGCATGGATTTATTAGGGGACCAGCCAGTTCTTTTCTTTCTAGGGTTTCTGTGGGTACTACGACTGCTGTTATTATTCTGTGGCCGTTTTGACTCTGTCACTAGCCTTCTCTTTCCTTCTTCTCCTTCTACTTCTTCTTCTGGTTCCCGACGTCTTGAGGTTTTTCTCCAACCGTGTTGGTGAAATTCATCTTCCTCATTATTAGCACAGCTCGCTCTGCCTGCAATTATGTCCTAGGTGAAAGGCGCATGTCTTAAACCCTAGCTAGCAAAAGCAACGGATATGGGGGCAAGCCTAGCTCCAATATAGTCTTAGGGTTTATGAGTTATTGGGTCTGCGGACAAACATACATGCATTCGAAAAAATCAATGCTCGGTTTTCAATAATGAGGCGAGGCATGATGCATTGGATTATTGAGTTGCCGAGAGTAGACGCTCGGGTCAAAATCCCCGATTAGACGGCATTCAAAACCAAAGATAAAAGAAGGCTCTTGGACTCTGTCCTTGGAGGAACACCCCGATGCTTAAATCCTCGACGTTGTTCGTGTAGACATGCGATACAAAGGGGGCAGAATGGGGGGTTGGGGAAAACCCTGCGCAATCGGGATTATCCCCATCTTCCGATAACATAAGTAGGGGTGGGTCGATTGTAACCAATGTCGAGAATTAAATTCGAACTCTCTCGTCTTTTCTTTCTTTCTCTTTCCTTTTTTCTTTCCATTAGACTGTGCAGACAAAGAATTTTTTTTTTTTTTCGTGTCAACGTGCTGACAACGAGGTGGAGAGATGATTCATTCGGAGGACTGAACGTGACAATGCATGCGGATTCCTCCTGTACCATGATGTCGATCAAAACATGATCCGCACAGGTAGATGGGTCAACACCATTTCGGGTCAGAAACCTGGGCCAAACATTTGACTATTGGTTGGACCTTCGACCCATTAATTACTCTCTCTCTCTCTCTCCCTCTCGCATCGGTTCTGGCTTTGGGAATCGGAGCTTCATCTTGGGCCTTTTCACGTTATGAGCTAGAAGTTGATGCCCCGCCCGCCATCTATTTGGGCCATCGTTACTGGGCCTACCCATTGCCGAGCCCGTTAAGCACGCCGGTCTTCCGTTCTCCGGGCACTTCTACCGTGTTTTTCACCGGCGGCCCTTGAACTGTTCTCTTTTCATGCGTTTTGTGAGAAACTCCCCATTCCCGTGGGAACTACGACCAAAAGCAGTGTCCTTGGGGCACTCGTTTCAACACGGCTCCATGGCTCGTGATTCGAAGATGATAACGAGGCGAGCATGCGCGCCGTCGTGACCTTAATTTCGATTGTCCTCCGAGCAATTAATTTTAAGAGCTTTGCCGAGTACTCAAAAAGAAAACAACGGCGGTGTCCGACGTATGGAATTTTCCCTTGATACACGGAATCGATGTATTGACCCATTTATATAACCAAAAAAAATTTTACAATACAAATAAATTATTTAAATTAAATTTTCATTATTTTCCAGGGAAAATAAATCTACAAGATAATCTAAACTATCTTTATGAGCTCCTAATTCTATCCCCACCATTCTAAAACTGTGTCCTTCCTTTTGTCCATATGAAGGAGGACTAGGGAGCTTTTGCTTCTCGCGGCCGACATTTTGCCGCCACGGATTTACCGATTCTTTTAAGGAAAATAAAGGAGCCGAAGAAAGGGAGGACAAGAAAAGGCGAGCCTCTGTTATTTGATCCACGAAGAAAGGGGGAGGTAATTCGGAATTTGGCAATGTTCATTGGGTAATTTTCATTTTCTTTGGATCAATGTTGAATTTATATCTAGATCTATCTAACGCGTTGACAGATGATAATGAAAACTTTTGAAGAGACGTTGCACAACGTAGATTTCTTGAAGCAAATTCGAATATCCTATGATTTTAAAATATTAAGCGAGTACTAGATAGTAGCGTTTAGATAAATCGGAGTAAGAAAGTGGATATAATCCACTAATGAAGTGAAATTCAATAGTGCAGTTGGGTGCAATCGTTTCAGGATGGATCGATTCCAACTCTGGTACCTACAATGGAATAGAATAGGGTCAATTCCAAATTTGTGGAACCGATCCTACTGACCCTATTATTAGCCCGAGACTTGACCGGTCGATTCTGGCCGATCTGATTCCCGTATTGACTAGGATCGGTGTTCGCACCTACTTCCGCAGCAAAAAATGATTTTTAGAATTGCCAAAGAGCGCCTGCCATAGCAAGACGTGCAAAACATTATTGGGGGGGCTCGATCTTGAAAGGATGTCTTGATTTATTATTAGTTTTATTTATTTTCAGCCGATTCCAGAAGTTGATGTCCGGCCCACCATCTATTTGGGCCAGCATTTCCGGGCCTACCAGTTGCCAAACCCGTTAAACACGCCAGTCTTCCGTTCTCCGGGCACTTCTGCCGTGCTTTCACCGGCGGCCCTTGGAGCATTCTCTCTCTTTTTTTTTTTTTTTTCAAGCAAGGCATGCGTTCTATAAGAAACTCTCCATTCCCAGAAGAACTATGACCAAAAGCGGTGTCCTTGGGGCACACATCTTAACACGCCTCGACAGCTCATGATTCGAAGACGACGGCGACCTTAATTCCGATTGTCCCCCGAGCAATTAGTTTTTAGAGCTTTGCCGAGTACTTAAAAAGAAAACGTGATCGGCGTTCGACGTATCGAATTTTCCCGCGGTACAACGCAATCGGTATATTGACCCGTTAATAAAACAAATAAATAAATAAGCTACGATGTGATAAATTACTTAAATTAAATTTCATTACTTGCCGGGGGGAAAAAAATCTACAAGATAATCTAATTATTTAAATTCAACTTGCCAACCAAAGCCACTTGGATTTTAGTGAGAGCAGATGGCAGTTCTGAAAAGACAAGCCACCCGTTTACCAAAGTGGGCCCCTGGTCCATAATCAGACATTAGAATATTCCATTATCCGACGTTGCGGATTCGATTGATCCCATGGCATATTCGCATTATTCTCTTTTTTTTCATCTTTTTTTTTTTTGCGAATAATGCCTCCACTTTTTTTAATAAGTGATTATCTAAAATTTGACTCTCTTTATGAGCTCCTAATTCTATCCCCACCATTCTAAATTTTGTTCCCTTTCTTTTCTTTTCTTTTTTGTCTATATAAAGAAGGACTAGGGAGCCTTTGCTTCTCGCGGCCAACATTTTTCCGCTACGGATTTACCGATTCTTTTAAGGAAAATAAGGAGCCAAAGAAAGGGAGGGCAAAAAAAGGCGAGCCCTATTTTATATCCAAGAAGAAAGGACGAGGTAATTCAAATTTTGGTTATGTTTGTTGGGTAATCTTCATTTTCTTTAGATCAATGCCGAACTTACGTAGATCTACCTACCGCATTTACAGATGATAATGGAAACTTTTGAGGAGGCATTGCTTAATGTGAGGTTATTAAGGCAAATTCAAATATCGAACAATTTTTTTAAAAAAAATTGAGCAAGATAGTGTTTTAGATTAATCAGACTAAGAAAGTGAACCTAATTCATTAGTGAAATGAAATTTAATGTTGTAGTTGGTTGCGGCCTTCATACCTAAAATCGGATAGAATATAGGGTCAATTCCAGACTCGCGGAACCGATCCTGTTGACCCTATAGTCGGCTCGGCCTTGATCAGCCGACTCTGGTCGATCTGATTCTCGTATTGACTAGGGTCCGTGTTCGCCCTACTTCCAAAGAGTGCTTGCCATAGCAAAGACGTGACAAAACGTGATTGGTCGCTCGACCTAGAAAGGATGTCTTGATTTATTGTTAGTTTTATTTATTTTCGGGCGAACAGAAGTCACTGGTTAACGATGGTTTTAAGTTGTCTTCCACACGTAACTCGGATTTATTCCCACCAAAAAAGACAAAGAAAGAAGAGATTTATGCATGGCCAGAGTTTTTTATACTATAAAAGGGCACTCACTTTCCTTAATGTCGGAAAAAACTGGAAAATAAGAAGAGGGGTTTATTATCATTAGAGAGAGAGAGAGAGAGAGAGAGAGAGAGGACCACTCTCTATATTCGTGGTGGTTGGATCTCCTTCTTCTTCATCCTTTCCTTTGTTCTGACCTTTTTCCTTTTTCTTTCATATTCAGAGACAGAACGACCTAGAGAGAGAGAGAGAGAGAAGAGAGAGAGAGAGAGCCATGGGAGGTGATTTTGTGCAGCAGAGCCATGGCTCTTGTGGTTGTTGCTGGGCTTGTGCTCGTGTTGGCGTTGGTCTCGGTTCATGCAGAGCTGCAGAGATTCGAGCAACCCGTTAAGCCCGACGGGTCACTCACCTTCTTGGTGGTGGGTGACTGGGGTCGGCGGGGTGATTTCAACCAGTCTCAAGTTGCCCTCCAGGTTAATTCAACAACCACCCCTCTCTCTCTCTCTCGCTCTCTCATCTCGCGTCATTTGTTCGTTTGGTCAAATGACGAAAGTTTGTGTCTTACGTTCCTTTTCCTATCGAAACAAGAAAAGGTTTGATTTTTTCTGGAGCTGTCAAGAGAATGGCTTCTGGGTTTATGCCAAGATCATCATAGCCTCTCTTTTTTCCCCCTTTTAGCTTTTTTTTTTCCCAATGGAACAGGGTAGTTCCTCTCTCTCTCTCTCTCTCTCTCTCTCTCTCTCTCTCTCATAATGAAGAATCTACCTTCAATCCTACCATCGATAATTGCAAACTCGCGTTTACTATTCTTCTCGCTCTGTTTCTTCTCGTGACCCTATAAATTTGCTGGTCGTTGCGCCGCCACAATCGCGTGCTATCTCGGCCTAGTGACAGGTCATTTCATTTAAATACCATATATGAAAACTACAATTTTTTATGTTATTTTATGATTTGGTGCAGATGGGGAGGATTGGGGAGAAGCTAGACATAGACTTTGTGGTATCAACAGGAGACAATTTCTATGATAAGGCTTAACTGGTGAACTTGACCCTGCTTTTGAAGAGTCTTTCACCAACATCTACACTGCCAAAGCTTGCAAAACAGTGGTACAGTGGTTAGTATCCCCACCCTCTATATCAAGATGTGTAATTTAGTCTTAATCACTCTTTTGTGAACTTTTTTGTTGTTTTCTGGGTTTCCTCTTGCAGTGCTGGGCAACCATGATTACAGAGGAGATGTAGAGGCACAGTTGAGCCCTGCCCTGAGAGGAATTGATAGGAGATGGCTCTGTTTGAGATCTTTCATTGTCAATTCAGGTTGATTTTATGTTCTTGCAACATTTTTTTGTTTACCAACATCACCTAGCTTCAGCTTGGCATTGGTCATGTGATGAACACATTCATGAATTAAAAACCTTGATGATTTGCTCCTTTTGATTCTCACCTTAGAATTGGTTGAGATTTTCTTCCTGGACACCACCCCGTTTGTCATATCCTACTTCACCAATTCCGAAGGACATACCTACGATTGGCGCGGCATCAAAACGCGCAAGACTTACATTGCCAACCTACTGAAGGTAATCGATTAAGACGAGCTTCATCAAGATCATGTAATCAATTTATTCAAAGCTCATGTGATAGCTAAGCCAGTACCCATGGACATTTGTGTCGTCTCTGAGTATCGGTTCAAACCTTTTGTGTAGGATGTGGAATCCGCGCTGAAGGCATCAACTGCGAAGTGGAAGATCGTCGTCGGCCACCATGCTATCCGAAGCATAAGTCATCATGGCGATACTAAGGAGCTCGTCAAGCATCTCCTCCCAATTCTTCGGTAAATCAAAGTTCCAAAGCTGCTTTATCTTCTCGCTAGTCAAGCAACAGAAGGGTCTTCTGCTGCTTAAACTCGATCTAAAAGCTTCAAATTTGTTCCTGAATTTCAGGCTAACGGGGTCGACTTCTACATGAATGGGCACGACCATTGCCTCGCACACATCAGGGACTCCAAAAGGTAATAAACAGACAATCAAATTCCTGTGCAAAGATGTGCACGACAAATTGGTGTCCTAATGTAGTAAGTGGCTGATGGTACATTTCTCTTTTCTCTGTGCAGCCCAATACAATTCCTAACGAGCGGAGCAGGGTCGAAAGCATGGAGGGGCGATATCAAACAAACTAACAGAGGCAACGTGAGCTTCTTCTACGACGGGCAAGGGTTCATGTCAGTGTGCTTGACTCGGTCCGGCGCGGAGATAATCTTCTACGACGTCTTCGGCAAGGTCTTATACACGTGGAGCGCGTCGAAGCAGCTTCACTCTGCCATCTAGAAATAACCCATTTGAGCGGGGAGAGGGATCGATCATCCATTGCGGGAAACAATGGCAGGATTGATGAAAATTTGGGGGGTGGGGTTGAATTTGTTTAGCAGCTCTCATAGCGAAGCATAAGCTAGCAATTAGCATTGTAGTTGGAGACCGGTCAGTCGTTACTCGTTAGGATTGGGGGTGGCAAGGTGTTTGGCCATTTCCTTAATTTTGTACGGTGGGTCGTCAAGGCTGACATGAATAACATAAACCGAAATTCACCGACAGTCTACCTGCATGCAGGTAGACTGTCGGTGAATTTCGGTTTATGTTATTCATGTCAGCCTTGACGACCCACCGTACAAAATTAAGGAAATGGCCAAACACCTTGCCACCCCAATCCTAACGAGTAACGACTGACCGTCTCCAACTACAATGCTAATTGCTAGCTTATGCTTCGCTATGAGAGCTGCTAAACAAATTCAACCCCACCCCCCAAATTTTCATCAATCCTGCCATTGTTTCCCGCAATGGATGATCGATCCCTCTCCCCGCTCAAATGGGTTATTTCTAGATGGCAGAGTGAAGCTGCTTCGACGCGCTCCACGTGTATAAGACCTTGCCGAAGACGTCGTAGAAGATTATCTCCGCGCCGGACCGAGTCAAGCACACTGACATGAACCCTTGCCCGTCGTAGAAGAAGCTCACGTTGCCTCTGTTAGTTTGTTTGTATCGCCCCTCCATGCTTTCGACCCTGCTCCGCTCGTTAGGAATTGTATTGGGCTGCACAGAGAAAAGAGAAATGTACCATCAGCCACTTACTACATTAGGACACCAATTTGTCGTGCACATCTTTGCACAGGAATTTGATTGTCTGTTTATTACCTTTTGGAGTCCCTGATGTGTTCGAGGCAATGGTCGTGCCCATTCATGTAGAAGTCGACCCCGTTAGCCTGAAATTCAGGAACAAATTTGAAGCTTTTAGATCGAGTTTAAGCAGCAGAAGACCCTTCTGTTGCTTGACTAGCGAGAAGATAAAGCAGCTTTGGAACTTGATTTACCCGAAGAATTGGGAGGAGATGCTTGACGAGCTCCTTAGTATCGCCATGATGACTTATGCTTCGGATAGCATGGTGGCCGACGACGATCTTCCACTTCGCAGTTGATGCCTTCAGCGCGGATTCCACATCCTACACAAAAGGTTTGAACCGATACTCAGAGACGACACAAATGTCCATGGGTACTGGCTTAGCTATCACATGAGCTTTGAATAAATTGATTACATGATCTTGATGAAGCTCGTCTTAATCGATTACCTTCAGTAGGTTGGCAATGTAAGTCTTGCGCGTTTTGATGCGCGCCAATCGTAGGTATGTCCTTCGGAATTGGTGAAGTAGGATATGACAAACGGGGTGGTGTCCAGGAGGAAAATCTCAACCAATTCTAAGGTGAGAATCAAAAGGAGCAAATCATCAAGGTTTTTAATTCATGAATGTGTTCATCACATGACCAATGCCAAGCTGAAGCTAGGTGATGTTGGTAAACAAAAAAATGTTGCAAGAACATAAATCAACCTGAATTGACAATGAAAGATCTCAAACAGAGCCATCTCCTATCAATTCCTCTCAGGGCAGGGCTCAACTGTGCCTCTACATCTCCTCTGTAATCATGGTTGCCCAGCACTGCAAGAGGAAACCCAGAAAACAAAAAAGTTCACAAAAGAGTGATTAAGACTAAATTACACATCTTGATATAGAGGTGGTGATACTAACCACTGTACCACTGTTTTTGCAAGCTTTTGGCAGTGTAGATGTTGGTGAAAGACTCTTCAAAAGCAGGGTCAAGTTCACCAGTTAAGCCATTATCATAGAAATTGTCTCCTGTTGATACCACAAAGTCTATGTCTAGCTTCTCCCCAATCCTCCCCATCTGCACCAAATCATAAAATAACATAAAAAATTGTAGTTTTCATATATGGTATTTAAATGAAATGACCTGTCACTAGCCGAGATAGCACGCGATTGTGGCGGCGCAACGACCAGCAAATTTATAGGGTCACGAGAAGAAACAGAGCGAGAAGAATAGTAAACGCGAGTTTGCAATTATCGATGGTAGGATTGAATGGTAGATTCTTCATTATGAGAGAGAGAGAGAGAGAGAGAGAGAGAGAGAGAGAGAGGAACTACCCTGTTCCATTGGGAAAAAAAAAAGCTAAAAGGGGGAAAAAGAGAGGCTATGATGATCTTGGCATAAACCCAGAAGCCATTCTCTTGACAGCTCCAGAAAAAATCAAACCTTTTCTTGTTTCGATAGGAAAAGGAACGTAAGACACAAACTTTCGTCATTTGACCACGAACAAATGACGCGAGAGAGAGAGCGAGAGAGAGAGAGAGGGGTGGTTGAATTACCTGGAGGGCAACTTGAGACTGGTTGAAATCACCCCGCCGACCCCAGTCACCCACCACCAAGAAGGTGAGTGACCCGTCGGGCTTAACGGGTTGCTCGAATCTCTGCAAGCTCTGCATGAACCGAGACCAACGCCAACACGAGCACAAGCCCAGCAACAACCACAAGAGCCATGGCTCTGCTGCACAAATCACCTCCCATGGCTCTCTCTCTCTCTCTCTCTCTCTCTCTCTCTCTCTAGGTCCGTTCTGTCTCTGAATATGAAAGAAAAAGGAAAAGGTCAGAACAAAGGAAAGGATGAAGAAGAAGGAGATCCAACCACCACGAATATAGAGAGTGGTCCTCTCTCTCTCTCTCTCTCTCTCTCTCTCTAATGATAATAAACCCCTCTTCTTATTTTCCAGTTTTTTCCGACATTAAGGAAAGTGAGTGCCCTTTTATAGTATAAAAACTCTGGCCATGCATAAATCTCTTCTTTCTTTGTCTTTTTTGGTGGGAATAAATCCGAGTTACGTGTGGAAGACAACTTAAAACCATCGTTAACCAGTGACTTCTGTTCGCCCGAAAATAAATAAAACTAACAATAAATCAAGACATCCTTTCTAGGTCGAGCGACCAATCACGTTTTGTCACGTCTTTGCTATGGCAAGCACTCTTTGGAAGTAGGGGCGAACACGGACCCTAGTCAATACGAGAATCAGATCGACCAGAGTCGCTGATCAAGGCCGAGCCGACTATAGGGTCAACAGGATCGGTTCCGCGAGTCTGGAATTGACCCTAATTCTATCCGATTTTAGGTATGAAGGCCGCAACCAACTACAACATTAAATTTCATTTCACTCATGAATTAGGTTCACTTTCTTAGTCTGATTAATCTAAAACACTATCTTGCTCAATTTTTTTTTAAAAAATGTTCGATATTTGAATTTGCCTTAATAACCTCACATTAAGCAATGCCTCCTCAAAAGTTTCCATTATCATCTGTAAATGCGGTAGGTAGATCTACGTAAGTTCGGCATTGATCTAAAGAAAATGAAGATTACCCAACAAACATAACCAAAATTTGAATTACCTCGTCCTTTCTTCTTGATATAAAAATAGGGGCTCGCCTTTTTTTGCCCTCCCTTCTTTGGCTCCTTATTTTCCTTAAAAAGAATCGGTAAATCCGTAGCGGAAAAATGTTGGCCGCGAGAAGCAAAGGCTCCCTAGTCCTTCTTTATATAGACAAAAAAAGAAAAGAAAAGAAAGGGAACAAAATTTAGAATGGTGGGGATAGAATTAGGAGCTCATAAAGAGAGTCAAATTTAGATAATCACTTATTAAAAAAAAGTGGAGGCATTATTCGCAAAAAAAAAAAGATGAAAAAAAGAGAATAATGCGAATATGCCATGGGATCAATCGAATCCGCACGTCGGATAATGGAATATTCTAATGTCTGATTATGGACCAGGGGCCCACTTTGGTAAACGGGTGGCTTGTCTTTTCAGAACTGCCATCTGCTCTCACTAAAATCCAAGTGGCTTTGGTTGGCAGTTGAATTTAAATAATTAGATTATCTTGTAGATTTTTTTTCCCCCGGCAAGTAATGAAATTTAATTTAAGTAATTTATCACATCGTAGCTTATTTATTTATTTGTTTTATTAACGGGTCAATATACCGATTGCGTGTACCGCGGAAAATTCGATACGTCGAACGCCGATCACGTTTTCTTTTTAAGTACTCGGCAAAGCTCTCTAAAAACTAATTGCTCGGGGGACAATCGGAATTAAGGTTCGCCGTCGTCTTCGAATCATGAGCTGTCGAGGCGTGTTTAAGATGTGTGCCCCAAGGACACCGCTTTTGGTCATAGTTCTTCTGGGAATGGAGAGTTTTCTTATAGAACGCATGCCTTGCTTGAAAAAAAAAAAAAAAAGAGAGAGAATGCTCCAAGGGCCGCCGTGAAAGCACGGCAGAAGTGCCCGAGAACGAAGACTGGCGTGTTTAACGGGTTTGGCAACTGGTAGGCCCGGAAATGCTGGCCCAAATAGATGGTGGCCGGACATCAACTTCTGGAATCGGCTGAAAATAAATAAAACTAATAATAAATCAAGACATCCTTTCAAGATCGAGCCCCCCCAATAATGTTTTGCCACGTCTTTGCTATGGCAGGCGCTCTTTGGCAATTCTAAAAATCATTTTTTGCTGCGGAAGTAGGTGCGAACACCGATCCTAGTCAATACGGGAATCAGATCGGCCAGAATCGACCGGTCAAGTCTCGGGCTAATAATAGGGTCAGTAGGATCGGTTCCACAAATTTGGAATTGACCCTATTCTATTCCATTGTAGGTACCAGAGTTGGAATCGATCCATCCTGAAACGATTGCACCCAACTGCACTATTGAATTTCACTTCATTAGTGGATTATATCCACTTTCTTACTCCGATTTATCTAAAACGCTACTATCTAGTACTCGCTTAATATTTTAAAATCATAGGATATTCGAATTTGCTTCAAGAAATCTACGTTGTGCAACGTCTCTTCAAAGTTTTCATTATCATCTGTCAACGCGTTAGATAGATCTAGATATAAATTCAACATTGATCCAAAGAAAATGAAAATTACCCAATGAACATTGCCAAATTCCGAATTACCTCCCCCTTTCTTCGTGGATCAAATAACAGAGGCTCGCCTTTTCTTGTCCTCCCTTTCTTCGGCTCCTTTATTTTCCTAAAAGAATCGGTAAATCCGTGGCGGAAAATGTCGGCCGCGAGAAGCAAAAGCTCCCTAGTCCTCCTTCATATGGACAAAAGGAAGGACACAGTTTTAGAATGGTGGGGATAGAATTAGGAGCTCATAAAGATAGTTTAGATTATCTTGTAGATTTATTTTCCCTGGAAAATAATGAAATTTAATTTAAATAATTTATTTGTATTGTAAAATTTTTTTTGGTTATATAAATGGGTCAATACATCGATTCCGTGTATCAAGGGAAAATTCCATACGTCGGACACCGCCGTTGTTTTCTTTTTGAGTACTCGGCAAAGCTCTTAAATTAATTGCTCGGAGGACAATCGAAATTAAGGTCACGACGGCGCGCATGCTCGCCTCGTTATCATCTTCGAATCACGAGCCATGGAGCCGTGTTGAAACGAGTGCCCCAAGGACACTGCTTTTGGTCGTAGTTCCCACGGGAATGGGGAGTTTCTCACAAACGCATGAAAAGAGAACAGTTCAAGGGCCGCGCGGTGAAAACACGGCAGAAGTGTCCGGAGAACGGAAGACCGGCGTGTTTAACGGGCTCGGCAATGGGTGGGCCCAGTAACGATGGCCCAAATGGATGGCGGGCGGGACATCAACTTCTATCTCATAACGTGAAAAGGCCCAAGATGAAGCTCCCGATTCCCAAAGCCAGAACCGATGCGAGAGGGAGAGAGAGAGAGAGTCAGCAATTAATGGGTCCAAGGTCCAACCAATAGTCAAATGTTGGCCCAGGTTTCTGACCCGAAATGGTGTTGACCCATCTACCTGTGCGGATCATGTTTTTGATCGACATCATGGTACAGGAGGAATCCGCATGCATTGTCACGTTCAGTCCTCCGAATGAATCATCTCTCCACCTCGTTGTCAGCACGTTGACACGAAAAAAAAAAAAAAATTCTTTGTCTGCACAGTCTAATGGAAAGAAAAAAAAGAAAGAGAAAGAAAGAAAAGACGAGAGAGTTCGAATTTATTTCTCGACATTGGTTACAATCGACCCACCCCTACTTATGTTATCGGAAGATGGGGATAATCCAGATTGCGCAGGCTTTTCCCCAACCCCCCATTCTCTCCCCCTTTGTATCGCATGTCTACACGAACAACGTCGAGGATTTAAGCATCGGGCTGTTCCTCCAAGGACAAAGTCCAGGAGCCTTCTTTTATCTTTGGTTTTGAATGCCGTCCAATCGGGTATTTTGACCCGAGCGTCTACTCTCGGCAACTCAATAATCCAATGCATCATGCCTCGCCTCATTATTGAAAACTGAGCATTGATTTTTTTTGAATGCATGTATGTTTGTCCACAGACCCAATAACTCATAAACCCTAAGACTATATTGGAGCTAGGCTTGCCCCCATATCCATTGCTTTGCTAGCTAGGGTTTTAAGACATGCGCCTTTCACCTAGGACATAATTGCAGGCAGAGCGAGCTGTGCTAATAATGAGGAAGATGAATTTCACCAGCACGGTTGGAGGAAAACCTCAAGACATCGGGAACCAGAAGAAGAAGTAGAAGGAGAAGAAGGAAAGAGAAGGCTAGTGACAGAGTCAAAACGGCCACAGAATAATAACAGCAGTCGTAGTACCCACAGAAACCCTAGAAAGAAAAGAACTGGCTGGTCCCCTAATAAATCCATGCAGGGCAATGTCCCCATCCGTCTCAGTTTCACAAATCTCATCGTTGGGGGGTTGACGTGAAAGCTCATTCACGACCCACTTTGCACTTTGCACTCACCCCTTTGAGTCTGACCACCTCAGCATTTTTTCATTCTTTTCCCTACTCTCCCTTTTTTTTGGGGGGGGGGGGGGGGGGAATTTTTTCATTTTTTTTTGTTGTGGCATTGGGTGTCGAGATCAGTGAAAACCCAAAAGTCAAAAAGACTAAGAAAAGGAGGAAAAATAAAGGCAGAGCCCCAAAAAGAAAAGGGGAAAGAAAAGAAAAAAACAGCAATTTCACCTTAAAGAGAGACACAGGAGGCTATCAATCAGTAGCCTTGGAATTGTCGATAAAGTCTGTCTCTCTCTCTCTCTCTCTCTCTCTCTCTCTCTCTCTCTCACACACACACACACACACACACACACACACACACATCCTTCAATCATAAAGCTATCGATTGCAAAATCATTTTCCTTCCCTTCATTTACTGATTAGGGTTTCCTGTGCCATCTGCTTTGCTTGGCTGGACTTATCCCTCTCTTGCGTTTTTCGCCCTTCCCTGTCCTCCTCTCTCTTCTGTATTTACAGAGATGCCACATGGTCCATCGAGTGTGTGCGGCTTTTTATACGGTTCCTACCTATATATATATATTTTTCTATGCTTAATAGTACGAAAAATTCTAAACCAATATACTTGTAATAAATTACTCTTCAATTAGTTTTCGTTAAATTTTATCATCAAATTGCTGATTTAAATAATATCTGGCGGTTGACGGGTGTACCGATTTGAGGTTCTTACTATTCGTTTGTCGCATGTATAACAATTTAAAGTTTTTCTTGTTATTAGCTTAATTTAACAGAAACTAACGAAGTGTAAATTTGTCACAGGCGTACAAGTTTGAGATTTTTAGTGATTAAAAAGTTAGTTTAGGGTAAATCCATCACAATTGTACTACTTTAGGGTTTTTTTGTTGAAAAAAATTAGTTTGGGATAAATTTATCCCATATGTACTATCTTGAGGATTTTAGTGATTAGAAAGTTATTAGTTTAGAGTTTTTTTTGTCTAAAAAAATTAGCTTGGAGTAAATTTGTCATAAGTGTACTAATTTGTGGTTTTTGTGGTATTAATCCATTTTTTCTTCCTCTTCTAATACTTTCTGCATAGCTCCTGTTTTCAAACTGGGGTGTTTCGGCCAGCTATATACTCCTTATTCCTGTCGTTTCAACTGTATAAATGAAGTAGTAGCTAGATAGAGTCTTACGAGTTGATAACAGTGACTTCACTTGCTACGAAAAAGTGAATTTTGTGGTTGTTGAATGTGGCCCGAAGTTAGAGCCGATTTGGTTCGAAACATCTTGAATTGGATTTCAGGACATCCGGAGCGGGCGAAATAATTTAGAGCGCATCGACCAAAAAAAAAAAGAGAAATTTAGAGCGCGCGAGGACATGTTAAGGACATCCTAAATCGCGTGGCCGACATCTAGACTAAGCGGCGAATCAAGGCAAGCTTCTGTGGGTTCGAATCGATTTGTTCGGGCATTTTTGGAGAGCCATCACAAGAAATTGAGGGACAAAGATTTTCTTGATTATTTGTTATGAGGCTTATTCTGAGGCAGATCAACTTATTTGAAGTCTGCTTTTTAAATTTCCCACAACAAATTAGAATTAGTTCCATCTTTCAGGGAAAGAAAAAGTTGTCGAATCAAATTTTGTATAAAAAGTGAAATCTTAGTATCTATCTTCCGGAGTGGTTTTGCCATCTCGCTTTTGTCTTATACTTTTCTCTTGCAGTATTTGACTTTTAATTTTTTTTGGTCAATTTTTGACTTGCGTATGAATTAATATTTTAGTCGTAGGCCCGTAAGTACCCTTTTCATCAATTTAAATAACTCGAATTAAACACTTGTAATTACTTATAATTTTTTCCGAAAGGTTAAGCTGTCAATAAGTAAATCCATTATTGGGAAAAGTACAAAAAAAAAAAAGTTTCGAACATATCGCATTAGTGTCAATTCAGTGTTAAACTTTTCGATTGGATCAATTTTGTTATAAACATTTGCATTTGTGTTAATTGAGTCCACTCGTTCAATTTTAATGGGAAATTACTGACGTAGACGCTAGCCATCCTACGTGGTGCAGCCGATACTGACATGGACTTATATATAATATATTAAAAAATTGAAATTTTAATTACTTCTTCTTTTTTATCTTTCATTTGGTCGACAAGGGTTGCTAGCGACCCTTGATAGATTTGGCGAAGGCCTTCACAGCCTTGCTTGCCACTAGTTAGGTAGCCCTCGCTAAAATTTGGCGAGAGTTTGTTGGTCCTCTCTAGCCAAAATGAAAGGGAAAAAATAATTCAAAATTCAAAAAAGATTTTAAAAATAGAAGTATTTCACATTAGCGCTGGTTGTGTACATAGGACAGCTAGCATCCAGATCAGCGATTTCCTATTAAAATTAATTGCATGTAGGGGTGAGCGGTTCCAGGTTCTGGGTAGGTTCCACCCGGAACCTGAAACCTATCTGCTAGTACAGGTTCCTCATTTTTCGGAACCTAGAATATACCCTACATACCTTAGAACCTAGAACATACCCTATCACAGGTTCCGGATCCAATTCTAGGGTATCCGGGAACTTGCCAATATAACTTTCATTGCATCAAAACAAAAGACATTCATATAGATAATTTCATTAAGATAGAGACAGAGCAATGAAAGCATCAATGCATGCATAAAAAATCTTATGCATCATAATAACCCACTAAGTTATATTTCCACCTAGGTCCCATACCAAAATCCCATTGATCGAAATGTAACAATTCTAAGCGCAAAAATCAAACATAAAAAGGACAAGCTCAAAAGTAAAATCAGTAGTACCCCATAACACATCTCTCTTCATAGACTCTAGACAAATCACCTCCTCCTTCGCCATCTCCATATCCCAAAAAGCCTAAGTTAAAGTTTAAAAGTAACGGTTCCGATTCCGATTCTGGTTAGGTTTCATAGAGAATCGGGAACTGGAATCGGAACCGGCGGTTCCTCAAAATGCGGAATCGGAACCGGACCCTAGTTTTCTAGAACCTGGAATCGGACCGGGAACCGTAGGTTCGGTTCTCCGGTTCTCGATTCTATCCTGGAACCATGTTCACCCCTAATTGCATGCACTCAGTTGGAACAAATGTAAAGGTTTAGGACTAAATTGATCAAATTGGAAGGTTTATGATTAAATTGACACAAATGCAATAGGGTTTATGACTTTTTCGATACTTTTCCATCCAGTATATAGTTTTAGCATGTTTCATAGCGACTTGTTTCTCAATTCAGTTGAGCCTTGACACATAGAATATGAACATAATCATTAGGGCATAGCCACAATGAAGTGGAAATTAGGGATGAATCAGCTGAAAGATAATAAGAGACAATGGGATTTCAGGATTGGAATTGCGCCATGATACCGTACTAGACAAATCATTCGTCGATCCAATGTACATCGAGCATATCCCGTAACAATTACAATGCATTTTAAGGTTGTAGGAATGCAAATATTCAAGAAAACCCCAGTCTTCATGTAAACTTAGATGTTACAGTAGTCTTAAACCAAACTGAGGAGTGTATGGAGTGTGGTCAGAGTCCGCTGCAAATACTATATGATTACAAAGTTTCAAAAAGGTTTAGCATTGAAATTTTTTCTCCATTCTTTTGATAGGAGCTGTTGTCAATCTTTTGTCACATCTCAGGATTACGATCTCAAATGACATAAGCGACACACAAAAATGCCACATTTTTCACGCTAATCATTGTCTTTTTCCTCAATATATAACCAATGAAAATTCGTGGTCAAGAGCAAGACACCCCATTTGGTAGTTCAAACCATAGAATGTCATAATCACCGCTATTCCATTTGCTTGTTAGGTTTATAAAAGTAGTTGGTGGACGAACCAAGTTATTTGTAATATTACTCGATTTGCTTATCTCAGCAAAGGCCCCGTTGAACTTGTTTAGTGCCCAACATTTCCCAACCATATCTCACCCTAAAACCCTAAGCATTGAAGATATTTGAATTATCATTCGTTTATAGCATTTCCAATACGCCAGGGCAGTAGATGAGGATCGGCTGAAATTATCCTTCTTGACAGATTCAACCGAGATGAAAATCAAATGAAAAATGATTTCACATAGATGTGATTAAACAAATATCTTATTAACCTTTGTTTTTAAGGCACTGCATATAAGTTTAGTGCAACAAATTCACTTGTCACAAGAAATTAAAGCACGCAAAATAATTTTTTTTTCATGTATGGGTCATGTTAATGCACGTTTTGGGACACTCTCATGCTCGCTAAAAATATACTTATTTCGATAATTCGATATCAAAGTATGATTACACGTAACAAGAAAAACAAAGAGAGTTTAGTGTATCTAAACTTACGAAATCTTCTTAATAATAGTTGACAAGTATATCTCAAGCACTCGCTCACAAAAAATCGTTGTCGTTTTTTCAAATGCAAATGAGTGGCCAGCCTCTAGATTTGGAAGTGAATCCGAACCGTTGGGTGTCCCACATTAGTTCATGAGTTAGGTTCACCGAATAACTTTTCGAACATACTTGCCTTAATCCAAAGGGAACCCTAGATTACTAAGCAAGAAAAAGAGGAGGGGAACAACTTTTGATAGCCTTGACTTGTACGGTGGAGAACAATGAATAGGAGTGTGGTAGCTTGAATGTAATAAAACTTTCAACAGATGCCGAACCAGTGAGGTGTCATGTCACTATTATTAACTTTTCTTCTCCTTCTCCTCCTTCCAAAATTCCATTCTTCCTTCCTTTCTTTCTTCTTCTTCTTCCCCACATTCGGTGGGGCAATTCAATGAAGGGCAAAAAAGAATGACAAGCAATTAAATTCACTGCAGGTAATCCTAGTTTTCTGTTTTAGCTGACCGACGTGACAAGATTCAAAAATCCTAGCAGTAGCTAATTTGTTTTAATTCAAAAGCTTCAAATATTTTGTCCCTCGAAAAAAAAAAAAAGAAGAAAAAGAGGACTTGACACGCACAAACACACATTATTTTTACTGAGAATGGCCATGATTTTATCATGATGGGATTGCATAGCCGAGCACGTTACCTCCCGGAATTGTAGTGAGCGTGCCGGCGAAATTCAATTCTATTCCCACGGCGGTTCATGGAGACAGGAACTTGTCTTTGCTTAAATTCCATATATATAAAAAAAATTAAGCAGAGGAAAAAAAAAGAGATTTATGAAAATAAGAAGGCAAATTTACCAAGTTCTTTCTCCGATCTTTTATAAACCCTTGATCTAATGAGAAAATTCATTTCTTAGTTTGGAAATTTCTTCACACGATGCAACAAATGCCTAAGGCACAAACTTACTAGAGGCCTGTTCATGATATGAATAGTGCTGGAGACTTGGTATTAAAGATGGTGTGAACGGGCTACCACACCCCAAAGCCACATCTATGAAGAACAATGATGCTCCCAATAACTTATCCTACATTGAAAGACTTCAAGACGATAAAATTGTTTTATTTGATCAAGATCAAATAAGAAAAGAAAAGAAAAACACCAGAGACAAACATTTATCTATTGGTCCAAGATGCGAGGGAAAAGAAAGAACACAAGCTGCAGTTAATGAGTTGGAAGAATCTTCGGTACGAAGGCGTTGGAGGGAGAGGCGTTTTCACTACCTTCTAGGCTTCTAGCAATTAAGATGTCTGCTTGGGACCTTGCAATTCGGACGAAAGTAAGAAAAAAAAAAGGGCATAAGCATATTCAATCCTTCTCTCTCTATCTCTCTCTAATTTTTTTTTCCTTATTTTTATTTTCAAATTCCTAGATGTGACTCCAAGACTTGGGTTGAACTCGAGGTACAGATTCAAGTCTCTGTATTTAACGCAATTCAGGGTAGAAAAAAAGAGATTGGCAGAAGAAAACGAGAAGGGTTTCTTTTATCTTTGTGATTAGTTTATCGTTTGATTTGCTCTAGAATTTCGAAAGAAGGACAACAGACGAAATAAAGAAACAATTCTAGGGTTTGATAGTCAATTGGGGGGGGGGGGGGGGGTACAAGAGGGAAGGTTCATGTGGGGATGAGACGACAATCAATGCGAACGAATATAAATCAAATGGTAGACGATGTTTGTTGAAGGATTTAGAAGGGGAATATTTGGGAGAATGATAAGGAATATATTAGAAACTTACAGTCGTATATGATGGAATTAGGGTTTTCTTTGGGAGCAATGGTCACCACATGAAAGCAAACAAACAAAACTTTAAGCGCGCTCTCTCTCTCCTCTCTCTCTCTCTTCTCTCTCTACTCATTTAGGTCAATGGGTCCATTGAGAAATCAATATCCGGTGACAATCACACCCAACCCTTTTAATTTTCTATTCATTTGCCAAGGAAAAAAAAAGAAAGAAAGAAAAAATTATGGTACCATGTCCAAAGATGTAACATCGTGTGCCCTCTAGATAGCCATGCCAACTCTCTGACATGTGTCACGGGGATCCCATATGTCAAATGATACATTATTAAGCAAGAAATTTAATTGCACCCCATTAAATCTCTTTGTCACAAAGGGATTGCTTAGCTTTCCTTATTGTTGTTGGAGACCCAAGAACCGTAACTTTGGCTAATGCATTTGAGAGAGTAGTGATCAAATGCTCCAAATTACCTTAACACCATACTGTTGGAACGATAAAAATGCAAGATTTTCCTAATCCCGATATAATAGGAAATATGACAAGGTAGTGCAATATCTGTAGTTATCAAAGTAATGATTGTAATCCCTTGTATTGCTCTCTATTAAAGGATGATCAATTCTCTCCAAAGAAAATAAGATGAATTGGGAATTTACCACCATGGACGTTATCTTTTAAGAAATTCTTTTTCTCTTGGTTGTCTGAACCACGTTAAATCTTCGGTTCTCCTCCTCTTCTTCTTCTTTTTTTTTTTTTCTCTTTTGTGTACATGATTATCATTAAAACATGGTATTAGGGCAAGATACAATCCTAAAGTTAACTCCATTGTCAATGCTTCTACTTGTCTATTGGTGACAGAGAATCTGAGTTTTTTTGCGGTGGTTTTGGGTTTGTACAAAGGGCAATCATCTTCATTGCACTTTCATTGAATTCGAGTGGTCCCAAATAAGTTTGTTGAATTTTTGCACTATATTTCTGTTTAGTATGATGGTTGGTAACAGTAAATTTGTTTCCGAGATGTCAAATAAACTTACGACTATTATGTTAAATGGATGTAATTATTTGCCTTGGTCTAAAGCTGTCTCTATAGCTCTTGGAAATATATCAAAGTTGGGTTATGTGAATGGTCTTATCAGAGTACCTGCACCTACTGATGCGAAATTTGTTGAATGGCTGGCAAATGATGATATGGTGATGTCTTGGTTGTTTAATTCAATGAAATCTCAAATCTATGAGATATTTCTCTATGGGATTCTTTGAAGGATATGCATGGCAATGTTGATAATGCCTCTTATGTCTTTGAGTTGCAACAGGAGCTTGCTCATTCTAAACAAGTATCTAATCAAATATTCATTCAACATCTTGCTAATCAAAAAAAAAAAAGGTCGAATGAACTACGACGGTATCGCCCACCTGCCCAGACTATTTAGATTTATGTCCAACGTGAAGGGCAAGATAAGATTTTTCAACTTTTGGTCAATCTTAGGCCTAAATATGAAGACCTTAAGAGGCAGATTCTAATGAGTTCTACTCTTCCCAGTTTTGCTACTGTTTGTGCTATTGTTGAAAGGGAGGAAACTTGTTGTTGTGTGATGACTCCCGATTCTAAGAAAGGGAGAGAATTGGTCGAGAATTCTGTCCATGCTGCTAAAAGTAACTACTCCGTTTTTGGTAAAGACAAAGGCAAATGCCTCAATAACAAATTTTATTGTGATTATTGTGATAAGGACGATCACTTTAGGGACCATTGTTGGAAACTTTATCCTACCTAATAAGTATAAAGGGGGGATGCTAAGGTTGCAACTCAAGGCTCGACATTTGACTTTCAAGCCTCTCTGAATAAAATTTCTCTTCAACCGCAACATCTTATCCAAGACGGTGGCACAACATCTTCTGTTTCTGATTCTAACAATCTGGCTCAATCTAGTAATTCCCTAACTCCTATGACTCTATCTCCAAAAAATTCTTTTAATGTTGATTTGGGTGCTACTAACCATATGTGCAGCACTTCTCATGGATTATCTGATTTTCGTGTCATTGCTGTGGGTTCTCGTTTTCCCATTACTGTAGCCAATGGAACTCAAGTTTCGGTTAAAGGACAGGGCACTGTTAATTTATTTTCTGCTACTTGTGATGTGTTATTTGTGCCAGCTTTATCTTCAAATATGTTATCTGTCAGTAAACTTACTAAAGTATTGGATTGCAATGTTATTTTTTCCATCAAAATATTGTGTTCTTGGATAGACTCATAGGGAGGACAATTGGTGAAGGCTGTTATCAGCAAGGTCTCTATGTGGCTGATTTTCTGAGCAAGGCTTTGGTTGTAAGGATGAATGAGGAGGCTGTTTCTCAACTTTAGCATTTAAGCATGGGCCACTCCTCATAAAATGTGCTGCATAATCTAAATTCTGAATTTTCTCTTGATTTGAGCCATTGGGAAACTTGTTATTATTCTAAGCAGAATAAACTGCCTTTTATTTCTAATTACATGTTTCACAAGAAGTGTTTGAATTAGTACACTCTGATGTTGGGGTAATGCTCCTATGGATTCCCGTAACAGTTTAAAATATTTTGTTACTTTTATTAATGATAAGTCTTGTACTACTTGCTTTATTTGTTGACATCTAAGAGTGAATTGTTAAAAGTGTTCCAAGAATTTTGTAGTCTGGTTCACACTCAATATGATCGTCATATCAAGATTCTCTAAACTAATAATGGGACCGAATATACAAATCATCCTTTTGAATCATTTTTGAAGCCTTTGGAAATTATTCATCAAACCTCTTGTGTTGGCATCCCTCAACAAGATTGCATAGCTGAACAGAAAAATCATCACCTACTTGAAGTGACAAGAACTCTATTGCTTCATGGTAATTTTCCCAAGACATATTGGTTAGATGCGGTGGTCACTAGTTGTTACTTGATTAATCATCTACCCAGTAAGATCTTATGCTACAAATCTCCAATAGAGGTACTTATTGGCCGACCTGTGAATATTTCACATCTTCGAATATTTGGGAGTATTTTTTTTGTTCACTCTTCAGGGGAAAAACTTGATCCTCGTGCTCACAAGTGTGTTTTTGTTAGTTACTCCTTTGTCAAGATGGGGCATAAATGTTTTAATCCATCTACTAAGAAGGTCTTATCTCACGTGATTTTTTCTTCGATGAGGATCACATGTTTTTTCTTAGCAAGGATCAACTTCAGGGGGAGAATAGTGGTATTGACTTTAACTATAATGGGTTCGATGTTAAAGTTACTCCCTTTTCGATTGTGACTAATCACACTAGTGATTTTGGTCTTGCTCTAGAGCAAGTGGATGAAATTGTTGAGATTGAAGAACCTACACTCGCTCGAGCTCCTGCCGTGCTTGCTCTCATTCCTATGAGTTTCACAACCATTTACTTGACTTCGTGACTTCATCGCTTATAATTCTTTTCGATTTCCTATACAGGATTATATTTTCTACGGTAAAATTTCTCATGCCTTCCATGCTTTTTGTCAGCTGTCAATGCTTAGAAAGAACCTGCTGCCTTTCTTGAAGCTAGGAATTCTCAAGTGTGGTGAGATGCTATGAAAGAAGAGCTAGAAGCACTCGATAAAATCGCACTTGGGATATCATCACCTTACCTGAAGGAAAGCGTTCCGTTGGCTGCAGATGGATATATATAATTAAATACAAGAATGATGGTTCCATTGATCATCACAAGGTAAGACTTGTTGCCAAGGGCTACACTCAAACATATAGCGAAGATTACAAAGAAACATTTGCTCCTATAACAAAAATGAATACGTTGAGAGTACCAATGTTCACCGAAGTAAATTAAGATTGGCTGCTCTTTCAAATGGATGTTAAAAATGCATTTTTACGAGGTGAGCTAGGAGAAGAAGTTTATATGAACATTCCTCATGGACATCCTTCACAAAATCAACCCAATGTAGTATGCAAGCTTAATAATGCTATCTACCGTCTCAAACAGTTGCCAAGTGCTTGGTATGGGAAATCAAATTCCACTTTTGAAAGTGTGGGTTTCAAAAAGTGCGATTCAAATTCATCCTTATATGTGAAGCGAAATGTCGAAGGAACGGTGGTTGTCCTTATCTACATGTGTGATATAGTTATTACTGGTGATAATATTCATGAAAGCAAGGCTCTCAAGCAGCACTTGAATGTGATGTTTGACATCAAGGATTTGGAACACTTGTGCTATTTTCTTGGTTTAGAGGTGGCTTACTCTAATAAAGGATTATTTATCTCTCAAAGAAAATATGCTCTTAACTTGTAAGAGTCTGGGAAACTTGGAGCAGCTCTTGCTAAGTCCCCCATGAATTAGAATAGTAAGTTTGTTGATAACATTGCCCCATTACCCAACATTGGTCGGTTTCAAAGGTTGGTTGGACGGTTGATCTACTTAACCATTACTCGGCCAGATATTGCTTACGCCGTCAATTATGTAAGCCAATTCATGCATGCTCCTACTGAAGGACATATGGCACTTGTGGATTGCATACTTCGATACATAAAGTTTAGTCTAGGTCGTGATATTTTAATGAAGAAACATGGTCATACTTGTATTGTAGGGTACACTGATACAAATTGGGCTGCGAGCCCGATGGATAGAAATTCAACTACAGGCTTTTGTAGTTTGTAGGCAGTAGCTTAGTCACTTGAAAATGTAAAAATAGACTATTGTGGCAAGGTCCAGTGTAGAGGCTGAATACAGAACCATGGCATCAACTACAAGTGAAATGGTTTGGCTTCTTGTGAAAACATGGAGATACACCCAACGCAGATATTAAACGCTTTACTAGAGCCTGTGATACGTCCAGTTGCCTCATTCTACGGACACCGGAGTTCCAATCGTGATCTTACTTTACTCCCTCCTCATGTACAATCGACTTTCTACGGTCGTGTCTATTTCATACAACAAGATCGAAATTAAAGCAACTGCAACACTAAAACCACATCACGAGCATGCCTCATGGACACGCTCCGGGTAGTGCCAACTGAAACAGTGGTTACCCTAACGTACAGCCAAACCACATCTACATGAACACTCAAGTGAAATTGTTAAACTTGATGTATGCACATCTGGTGAACACTACAAACAACTTGCACAAAAAGAGAGCCCATCACACGGACGGATGCTCGCCAGCCGCAATGGGTTGGATTGGAGATCAGTCGTCAACCGCAACAAATCTACAGAAAGTCAACCACCTACAATACAAGTATGACCATGTTTCTCATTAAAAATATCACGACCTAGACTAAACTTTATGTATCGAAGTATGCAATCCACAAGCGCCATATGTCCTTCAGTAGGAGCATGCATGAATTGGCTTACATAATTGACGGCGTAAGCAATATCTGGCCGAGTAATGGTTAAGTAGATCAACCGTCCAACCAACCTTTGAAACCGACCAATGTTGGGTAATGGGGCAATGTTATCAACAAACTTACTATTCTAATTCATGGGGGACTTAGCAAGAGCTGCTCCAAGTTTCCCAGACTCTTACAAGTTAAGAGCATATTTTCTTTGAGAGATAAATAATCCTTTATTAGAGTAAGCCACCTCTAAACCAAGAAAATAGCACAAGTGTTCCAAATCCTTGATGTCAAACATCACATTCAAGTGCTGCTTGAGAGCCTTGCTTTCATGAATATTATCACCAGTAATAACTATATCATACATGTAGATAAGGACAACCACCGTTCCTTCGACATTCGCTTCACATATAAGGATGAATTTGAATCACACTTTTTGAAACCCACACTTTCAAAAGTGGAATTTGATTTCCCATACCAAGCAACTTGGCAACTGTTTGAGACGGTAGATAGCATTATTAAGCTTGCATACTACATTGGGTTGATTTTGTGAAGGATGTCCATGAGGAATGTTCATATAAACTTCTTCTCCTAGCTCACCTCGTAAAAATGCATTTTTAACATCCATTTGAAAGAGCAGCCAATCTTAATTTACTTCGGTGAACATTGGTACTCTCAACGTATTCATTTTTGTTATAGGAGCAAATGTTTCTTTGTAATCTTCGCTATATGTTTGAGTGTAGCCTTGGCAACAAGTCTTACCTTGTGATGATCAATGGAACCATCATTCTTGTATTTAATTATATATATCCATCTGCAGCCAACGGAACGCTTTCCTTCAGGTAAGGTGATGATATCCCAAGTGCGATTTTATCGAGTGCTTCTAGCTCTTCTTTCATAGCATCTCACCACACTTGAGAATTCTAGCTTCAAGAAAGGCAGCAGGTTCTTTCTAAGCATTGACAGCTGACAAAAAGCATGGAAGGCATGAGAAATTTTACCGTAGAGAAATATAATCCTGTATAGGAAATCGAAAAGAATTATAAGCGATGAAGTCACGAAGTCAAGTAAATGGTTGTGAAACCATAGGAATGAGAGCAAGCACGGCAGGAGCTCGAGCGAGTATAGGTTCTTCAATCTCAACAATTCATCCACTTGCTCTAGAGCAAGACCAAAATCACTAGTGTGATTAGTCACAATCGAAAAGGGAGTAACTTTAACATCGAACCCATTATAGTTAAAGTCAATACCACTATTCTCCCCCTGAAGTTGATCCTTGCTAAGAAAAAACATGTGATCCTCATCGAAGAAAAAATCACGTGAGATAAGACCTTCTTAGTAGATGGATTAAAACATTTATGCCCCATCTTGACAAAGGAGTAACTAACAAAAACACACTTGTGAGCACGAGGATCAAGTTTTTCCCCTGAAGAGTGAACAAAAAAAATACTCCCAAATATTCGAAGATGTGAAATATTCACAGGTCGGCCAATAAGTACCTCTATTGGAGATTTGTAGCATAAGATCTTACTGGGTAGATGATTAATCAAGTAACAACTAGTGACCACCGCATCTAACCAATATGTCTGGGAAAATTACCATGAAGCAATAGAGTTCTTGTCACTTCAAGTAGGTGATGATTTTTCTGTTCAGCTATGCAATCTTGTTGAGGGATGCCAACACAAGAGGTTTGATGAATAATTTCCAAAGGCTTCAAAAAATGATTCAAAAGGATGATTGTATATTCGGTCCCATTATTAGTTTAGAGAATCTTGATATGACGATCATATTGAGTGTGAACCAGACTACAAAATTCTTGGAACACTTTTAACAATTCACTCTTAGATGTCAACAAATAAAGCCAAGTAGTACAAGACTTATCATTAATAAAAGTAACAAAATATTTTAAACTATTACGGGAATCCATAGGAGCATTACCCCAAACATCAGAGTGTACTAATTCAAACACTTCTTGTGAAACATGTAATTAGAAATAAAAGGCAGTTTATTCTGCTTAGAATAATAACAAGTTTCCCAATGGCTCAAATCAAGAGAAAATTCAGAATTTAGATTATGCAGCACATTTTATGAGGAGTGGCCCATGCTTAAATGCTAAAGTTGAGAAACAGCCTCCTCATTCATCCTTACAACCAAAGCCTTGCTCAGAAAATCAGCCACATAGAAACCTTGCTGATAACAGCCTTCACCAATTGTCCTCCCTATGAGTCTATCCAAGAACACAATATTTTGATGGAAAAAATAACATTGCAATCCAATACTTTAGTAAGTTTACTGACAGATAACATATTTGAAGATAAAGCTGGCACAAATAACACATCACAAGTAGCAGAAAATAAATTAACAGTGCCCTGTCCTTTAACCGAAACTTGAGTTCCATTGGCTACAGTAATGGGAAAACGAGAACCCACAGCAATGACACGAAAATCAGATAATCCATGAGAAGTGCTGCACATATGGTTAGTAGCACCCAAATCAACATAAAAAGAATTTTTTGGAGATAGAGTCATAGGAGTTAGGGAATTACTAGATTGAGCCAGATTGTTAGAATCAGAAACAGAAGATGTTGTGCCACCGTCTTGGATAAGATGTTGCGGTTGAAGAGAAATTTTATTCAAAGAGGCTTGAAAGTCAAATGTTGAGCCTTGAGTTGCAACCTTAGCATCCCCCTTTATACTTATTAGGTAGGATAAAGTTTCCAACAATGGTCCCTAAAGTGATCGTCCTTATCACAATAATCACAATAAAATTTGTTATTGAGGCATTTGCCTTTGTCTTTACCAAAAACGGAGTAGTTACTTTTAGCAGCATGGACAGAATTCTCGACCAATTCTCTCCCTTTCTTAGAATCGGGAGTCATCACACAACAACAAGTTTCCTCCTTTCAACAATAGCACAAACAGTAGCAAAACTGGGAAGAGTAGAACTCATTAGAATCTGCCTCTTAAGGTCTTCATATTTAGGCCTAAGATTGACCAAAAGTTGAAAAATCTTATCTTGCCCTTCACGTTGGACATAAATCTAAATAGTCTAGGCAGGTGGGCGATACCGTCGTAGTTCATTCGACCTTTTTTTTTTTGATTAGCAAGATGTTGAATGAATATTTGATTAGATACTTGTTTAGAATGAGCAAGCTCCTGTTGCAAACTCAAAGACATAAGAGGCATTATCAACATTGCCATGCATATCTTCAAAGAATCCCATAGAGAAATATCTCATAGATTTGAGATTTCATTGAATTAAACAAACCAAGACATCACCATATCATCATTTGCCAGCCATTCAACAAATTTCGCATCAGTAGGTGCAGGTACTCTGATAAGACCATTCACATAACCCAACTTTGATATATTTCCAAGAGCTATAGAGACAGCTTTAGACCAAGGCAAATAATTACATCCATTTAACATAATAGTCGTAAGTTATTTGACATCTCGGAAACAAATTTACTGTTACCAACCATCATACTAACAGAAATATAGTGCAAAAATTCAACAAACTTATTTGGGACCACTCGAATTCAATGAAAGTGCAATGAAGATGATTGCCCTTTGTACAAACCCAAAACCACCGCAAAAAACTCAGATTCTCTGTCACCAATAGACAAGTAGAAGCATTGACAATGAGTTAACTTTAGGATTGTATCTTGCCCTAATACCATGTTTTAATGATAATCATGTACACAAAAGAGAAAAAAAAAAAGAAGAAGAAGAGGAGGAGAACCGAAGATTTAACGTGGTTCAGACAACAAGAGAAAAAGAATTCTTAAAGATAACGTCCTGGTGGTAAATTCCCAATTCATCTTATTTTCTTTGGAGAGAATTGATCATCCTTTAATAGAGAGCAATACAAGGGATTACAATCATTACTTTGATAACTACAGATATTGCACTACCTTGTCATATTTCCTATTATATCGGGATTAGGAAAATCTTGCATTTTTATCGTTCCAACAGTATGTGTTAAGGTAATTTGGAGCATTTGATCACTACTCTCTCAAATGCATTAGCCAAAGTTACGGTTCTTGGGTCTCCAACAACAATAAGGAAAGCTAAGCAATCCTTTGTGACAAAGAGATTTAATGGGGTGCAATTAAATTTCTTGCTTAATAATGTATCATTTGACATATGGGATCCCCGTGACACATGTCAGAGAGTTGGCATGGCTATCTAGAGGGCACACGATGTTACATCTTTGGACATGGTACCATAATTTTTTCTTTCTTTCTTTTTTTTCCTTGGCAAATGAATAGAAAATAAAAGGGTTGGGTGTGATTGTCACCGGATATTGATTTCTCAATGGACCCATTGACCTAAATGAGTAGAGAGAGAAGAGAGAGAGAGAGGAGAGAGAGAGCGCGCTTAAAGTTTTGTTGTTTGCTTTCATGTGGTGACCATTGCTCCCAAAGAAAACCCTAATTCCATCATATACGACTGTAAGTTTCTAATATATTCCTTATCATTCTCCCCAAATATTCCCCTTCTAAATCCTTCAACAAACATCGTCTACCATTTGATTTATATTCGTTCGCATGATTGTCGTCTCATCCCCACATGAACCTTCCCTCTTGTACCCCCCCCCCCCCCCCCCCCAAATTGACTATCAAACCCTAGAATTGTTTCTTTATTTCGTCTGTTGTCCTTCTTTCGAAATTCTAGAGCAAATCAAACGATAAACTAATCACAAAGATAAAAGAAACCCTTCTCGTTTTCTTCTGCCAATCTCTTTTTTTCTACCCTGAATTGCGTTAAATACAGAAACTTGAATCTGTACCTCGAGTTCAACCCAAGTCTTGGAGTCACATCTAGGAATTTGAAAATAAAAATAAGGGAAAAAAAAATTAGAGAGAGATAGAGAGAGAAGGATTGAATATGCTTATGCCCTTTTTATTCTTACGTTACGTCCGAACTTGATGACAAAACGGTCAACCACCCAAAGAAGAAAGCATCCCTTAATGCTATAAGACGCCTAGCTAAAGGAAAGCCTAGATGCAAAACGGACACTCCGTAACCTCTACAACCGCCTTCAAGATAACCAGAAGGATGTCATTTCCCAAAATACATCATAACTGCAAGATTGTGTCCTTGCTTTTCCCTCACGCACATTTGCGACGCGCCGCAGATAGTATATAAGTTGTGCCTCTTACATCGGAATGTCTTTCTGTATTGCTATCTCTTTTTATTCCTATAAGAATCATCTTTGAATACAATGTACAAAAATGCTAACAAACTACTCATATCGTTCTGAACCAGTCTATCTTCCCTGAGGGGTACTATAAGTATAACGGTGCGCAACTATTGTTACTAAGCTAATAACGTGTCTCTTCACATTGTACATTACTAAGAGTAGTCTAAACGACCCTCACCAAAAGCCTGTAACATTTCAACTAGTATCACATAGTGACTCAAAGCATACTACACTATCTCCATTAATAACGTCTGGTAACTAAAGCGCCATTAGTGATCAGATGTATTGCAAAAAGGACAAATCATGCCTTCCGATCATTCGTCTGTGTGAGAAAAGATATCCAAAACTATCAGAAATGCACATTTTCTTCTACTAGAACCAACATCTGTATCTTATCAAATAATGATCGGAGATAAGACGCTCTATGGTACAATTTGTCGACCTACCCTCCCTATAGTTATCAACTCTACTATATCTTCTTCCATCTTGCCTCGCAATTCTTCTCGATCTCCTCTCTCTATCACTATGAATTACAAGAACAACAAAGATCACTTAGGATCTCCTGTCATGCACATGTGCACACGCCCGCCCTGGGAACTACTACACATCAGAATATCGCTCGGCCACACACACCATCTTCCCATCCCCTATTCTATTGTCTACTTCAATCCTCCTACTCGTCTCCTTCCTGGTGCCTCCCTCGAGTCTCTCACAATACCCGTGTCACCTCTCTAAAGCTGCTCTTGTTATGTCTCTCCCATTCCCTTCTCATCATGTCACACCCTTACTGCTTATGGCCCCTATTCCATCACTCCGCACACGCAATCACTGCTTCTTCTTCCGCTTGTGCTGTCCTGTTC
>JAGVVM010007909.1:0-17866 GCA_019149425.1 Psidium friedrichsthalianum | reverse complement strand
CCACTATTATATGTTGGGCATATAATGGTTTGATTCACTCGCGACATGACAGCAGTGGAAATTTATCTTGAGGTAATCGATACAATAGGCCTCGACATGGCACATGGCTAATTCCTATATTTGGGGTCGAAAGTCGATGTTGGTTAACCTAATAACAATGAGCCAAGCACGTTGACACGATGTCCTTCTTATTTAAAACATATGAGGTCGGCTCGGCTCTGTTGATTGTCCCATTACGCACGATACGGTTTTAGCCGCGCCAAAAGTCACATCAGCATTTTCTTTGGGACCTGAGGTTGATGAAAGGTAACGGTGGCAATCTTTTCCCCCGCGGCAAAACCAGAGTGAACAAATTCAACTGTTCGAAGGACGGTCTTCGCAATGTCGAAAAATATCTCCTGTTGAGAGAGAATAGCTTGAACTGGCAATGCGTCACTATGTTGTAAAACAAAATCACCATCGCGCTACGAAGCACTTCGATGAATACTATCCGAGTGGTGTGGATTGATTATTTTGATACGAGTGCATGGGGCGCACAGATACATGCAATAAAGGAATCGAGGAATTTCTTTATATTTCGATATGTAAAAAAGAGACGTCGATAGTCATTATAGGTCTTATTAAAAAAGACTATCTGAGGAAATAAAAGAAATCAAATTAAATATGCTAAATAATATGAATATATAAAAATTAAAAAAAGAAAATATTTAAAATATCTCTAATTGGCATACCGTGCGAAGGGAACGATCGAATTTTTTTTTTTTATTATCAAATTTGCGAATATGGGCAAAGCTCCGAAAGGCGCAATCAGACCAGGACCATTCCTCGCACGTTGAGCTAAAGCGACACGAAACGTAACCACGTGAGGTGAACATCGTCGCTCTTGGCGCTCATTGCTCGGCTCCACGGCGGGCTTTGTCAAGTGGCAAACGTTTGTGGACCCACCCAGACACATTCCAAGCTGGCAAAAGCTGTGTGACCCAGGACATTTCGCCGACGCTTCTCCTCCTCGCTTTAATTATCCTTCCATACGAAACAATTATATATCCACGACCCTATTTATAAAAGTTAATAACGCTGTGAAAAACCTCACACGATATATTAGATAAATTCATCCACAAAATTTATCTTCGGTAATTTTCGTTAAATTTTCCGTAAAATTACTAAGTTAAATAACACGTGATAGTAAACGGATTACAGTTTGAAATTTTCACATGGCACCAAACTAATGCTTAATTAGCACCCAGGACAATGGGTCGGCGAAACCACAGAAGAGATGCAGTCAATATCCAACGCTATGAGTTTTTGACATAAGGCATCGAAAATCATTACAATGTTTTTTCGTTTGGTAATCCGAGAGGGCTTTTTTGCTTTCACGAGGGATGAGTGGTCCCGGGCGGGAGGACCTTCCAGGAACACGGAAGAGTCTTGGCCGACCCTCCATCCTTCTACTGCTGCTCGACACGTGCCCGTCACGGAGTCGCTCTCTCCGTCTCGCCCACCGACGGCCGTGACCTTATTTTCTTTTTGTTGGTCACGGGGAGTCCGGAGGGGGGAACGCCGTTAAAAATCCTCGTGAAGAAAAAGCTCCGCGTCAGTGCTCGGATGGGACGCCGGGGACGGGACGGCCTTCCTTCGAACGTTGAAGAACGAGTCGACTCCTCGTGCAGAGTCCTAGACCGCGCGCCAATTGATGGGGCGAAACCTTCTTTCCTCCGTCCGGCTTCAGAAAACGTGAAGACGTTCAACGATGATGCTGAGTTGCTGATGGCACACTCCGCGACCCCACTTCCCACAACTTCTTTGAAATTGTGGACAGAAACCCTGTTTTGTTTTCCTCCTCAGCCCGCAGATCCAGAACCAGTATTTAAAAATCGAACTATTATGTATGGGTGTTTATCAAATAATATTACATCAAATACTTGATTTCTTAACAATATTTCTTCAAGGTCGAACCAGACAGGCAAGGGGCCTGCCTTCTCATCGCAGGGCAAGAGGCTCAATCGCCACCAAGTGGGCAAAGCAGAAAAGGTCGTGTTTGAGCTGGCCCCAAACCTGTGGGGACCTGTTTCTCCGTCCCTTCGCTCCTCCACAACGCCTCACACCACCACCTCCATATATCTGGGCCAACCCTCCTCTCTGTCCAAAACCCATCTAAACGAGGAGAGAGGACCTGAGAGAAGAGAGAGAGAGTTTCCAGAAACCAAGAAAACAGCTTCCCACCTCTCCCTCCTCCTGCAGAAAAATACCCTTTCTACAGCGGCGCAGCGTAGAGAAACCGCAGACAAACCCCTCTTTCGTGATTTTCCCCCGTGTTGTGCAACCGTCGACTCCATGGCTCGCTCGCTCTCGAACGCCAAGCTTTTCTCAGCCGCCCTCGTCGACGGCATCTCCGCCTCCATCGTCCAGGTACTTCGCGTTTTCTCGCGTCCCCCTCCTCGTTTTAGATGATGGGTCTCGTTTCTCTCTCGAAAAAACAGGGGTAAACAGAGCCCTTTTTGTTCCTCCATTTCCTTCCCCTCGGTTTCTAAACGAGTCCGATAAAGTTTCGATCTTTTTTTTCCGTCGTGTTTGTTTGCATGTTTATCTTGCTCAACGTGTTACGTGATCTCGTGCAGGCGAGGGTACGCGGCGCATCGCAAGGGGTTTGCTTCGAGCTCCGCGAAAACAGGGGCGTCGAGGAGCGCCGTGATGTCGAAGAAAACTGGGGAGGAGATGGCCAGATCCACCGATAGCGTCTCGTGGGTGCCCGACCCGAAGACCCGGTACTACAGGCCCGAGAACCGCGCCGAGAGATCGACGTGGCCGAGCTGCGCACGATGCTCTTGAAGAACAAGAACTGAGCCCGCCTACCGATCTCCCCTGTTCGATCGTGATTGTGGCGACGCCCGTCGTTTCCGGACGCGTTCGTCCGCGCGATATGACTCGATTGGATTTGGGAGTTGGGAAATCTGCATCACACGCTCGCCGCGTCTTAGGAAACTGTTGGTAACCTATTGTACCCCGGAATTTCCGCTATTCACGCGGATAGATATTAGATTTTCTATTCCTCGTTTAATCTCGTGCGTGCTTTGTGTTCAGATGACGATGTCTCAAATTAACCTCAAGATGCTCGTACTAAAATTCGAACAAAAACACTTTGATTCTCTACATCGCTTCGATTTCAACCTTACGCTGGTACAGACTTACGCACATGCCACGATGACTCAAATCACCTAAAGGGGTCCCTTCAAGAACTATCTAATTCTACCCCCAATGCACTTACTTTTCGGTTCACGTATGAAACGCATGTCATTAATACAAACATGAATCGCTCGGTCTCGCTTGGTAATGGATGGTTTAGCTGCCATATCAATGGCGATCACGTATTTATTTGCTCATCCGGGTATTGTTTAATATGAATACTCCACAAAAACAATTTATAATTTCTTTTTCTGTGGACCAAATACCCTGAATTTCTTTTCGTCTCGCAAATAACCCAAAAGTCATTTTTTAAAAAAATTTCAACAAAAAAAAAACCAAAATTACTTTCCTTATACTTGAGTTTATAATGGCCATTGCAAATACGACACGACATTTAACACACGATCGGGGCCATCGACAAAAGCTAGTCACACATGACCTCTAACATAGATGGCTTTTGGGTCATTTGCAGTATGGATTAGTCTTCGGGAAAAGTTATCTATATTTTGTGGGATTATCAATTAACTAATGATCTTAATAGCAAGAATTTTCAAATTTTCCAGATAGAATTTTTTTTTTGGCTCGAATTCCCCGCTAGATTGGGAAAACGCAAGATTGTTTCAATTAATTGGGCTAACCATAAATGACGCAATCTTCCGATTGGTACCCCGGGATTCAAGTCGAATGCATTAATTTAGTTGCTGACCGGGACGCGCAACAAGTTGTCGTTACCTTTCGGAACAAGTACCTACCCAATGGCCATTATTTGCTTCTTCCCGTGGAATCTTTAATGGGGATCCAGGAACTAGCTTAGATATGCCAAATGGGGCATAGTTAGGTCCAACTAAATCAATTATACGGTGCCGAGGACCTCCAATGAAAGCAAGAACATACTCTTGCTCGATACATGCAATTATCGTGTTACAATCAATCGATTATGACGTTCGTGTCTGTCAAATAACGTCGCGCTCAAATTTTTAAGAATCTACGTCTTGCTTCATCATCAGGTCTTGACCACGGAGTTGCACTCAATGCACACACAAAAAAAAAAACATCTCGTTAGGTAGAAATACATGCAATGTTGATGTGTACATCGAACAAAAATAAGTGTACGAGGATAAGAGATATTTCAAATTTTATCAAGAAAACTCTTAACTAAAATTGGACTATGTATTATCTCTTTTTCTAGAAAATGATTTTTGATTCGTCGTCCTTAAATATTTCATCCTAAAAAATGCTATCCCCGTCATTACTTTGAAAAATGATGGCGATTTTAGTGTACAACACCTTTTACTCATCGAAAAATTATTATCCCACTCGTCATATGAATTTTTAAATTTCGTTTCCAATAAAACGACGTGATTGACTTGATGGATAAGAAAAAATCATCCCACAAAAGAAATTTAATTTACTTTTGTTGTTTACTATGATGGGAATGACTCGGCTTTCCACCAAAAAAAAAAAAAGTGTTAAGAGGAGAAGCTGCGACTTGTCTTCGTCTCGATCTTGTCTAGTCCGCTCGTAGTTGACAATGAAAGTGTGTACCGAAAGCATCCTCCACTACCCTTCACAGGAATTGCTTGTTTACTTGGCGGTGTAAAAATTGCCTACGCCACCCGATTACTTGCAAATTACGAGATAAATCTCGCTATCTTGCGGAATAAGTGTTTAAAACATGACGAAAACCAAACATTTATATGCTCTCCCAATACGTACATCACGCTACGCCCATCTATTTATGTTTTTAGGTTTGGACACGACGTTAGAACTAGACGTTGCCCTAGTTTTACTCAGCGTGCGCTCCCCCGCTCGCGAAATTTACACCGTCCTTTCTAATTCGGCTACTTGCGCACGAAATAGGTCGTAAAGTATCTCGCATCACTTCTCAATCCACTGCCATGCCATCTGTCCTTTAATCGTTTTTCAACCAAGATATGGTAAGATAGGATTTTCTTCGATCCGGGCAAGGGAAAAATGGTAGACGAGTGGCGAGAAAGGGAAGGGGAATTCAACCACACAATCGAGAAAGGACTCATCACCATCATTCACCGGTCCATTCCTGTGTAGTTTTGTTTGCTTCTTGAATGTCTAATTCTTCATGCTATCATCCTCACGACAATACTTCGTGACTATGTTGTATAATGCCGACGAGGCAGTGCCGTGGCCATACAAACTACAAAAAGTGACTGCACGTGGTTAGATGTATTCTATTTTTATGTCTTCGTGACGTGAAGCTAAAAGATGATGACAATGACAAAGTGTCGTTTGGGAGGAGCCAAGTTCCACTGCCAACGCATCTCCAAAAATAAATGGAAAGAACTAGTCATTCCAATCATAGATCTAGCACGATCTCGCCGGCCGTGGACCCTCGGTGAGCATCGGCGCAAAAAATCCGACTCCCCTCTTTTTCTCTTCATGATTCCTTTTCATTTATTGAAAAACCCTTTTCGAGTCAGCGGGAATATATATATATATTTATTTATTTAGTGAAAGACTCGACTCTTATTCCAAATGAATTTTGAAAATTCTTTTTGATCTCGAGAAATCATTTTGTTTTGTTGCGTCAAAATAGGATATCGGTATAAAAATGGAGAATCTATTCTCTCTGTTTTTAAAAAAAAAATCTTTGGGGACTATGTAATGCTTACTCTCAAACAATATCTTTTTTTTTTTCTCTCTTCAATCTTTGGATTCTTATCAAATGATTCCGGGACATAATCCTCGGCGTGATATAAAGAGGCATTTCTTTTTATAAGTAATCCCATTTAGATAGAGAAAAGGTTCTAAAGAGATATTTTCAAACAAAAACTAAAAAAGCGAGAATACCTCTTCTTCCGAAAGAGCGTTTTCCTTTTCTTTTCACGGCCTGGGCTGGTCAGTACATAGCCAGGCCTTTTTTTTTTTTCCATTCCAAATCATAGATAAAAGATTTGTTTGAAAATAAAAATGCTCATTATTGATTATTCGAACAACAATAAGAAGAGGGGATCCTTCCATTCCTATGATATAGAATTTCATTCTATAGAATCAAAATGTCATTTTTTTATTATATTATTATTCTCTCTTTATTTCTTTCCTTATTTTTTCCGTTACTAAAAAAAAAAAAGAATTGTGGATTGTTGTGCAATGCATTCTTATGTCATAAACATAGAGAGTTTTATTGAGTCCTATCTGTTTTGTCAAAAATCATCCAGCAAAAGAATTATTTTATTTTTGAATTAGGAGTGCTCTTTCACCAATCTGATTAGGTCTAACCGACAAAACCAAAACAAACATACCAATACTATAATTTTCATCATTATTTTTTTTTTTTGGGATCCTATCTTGATTACGTCCGATTACATTTGTTTTTTTCGACAAAACTTTCATTTGTATCCATAATCCCATTGTAGCTTGTATGGTTTAGTGGTAAAAGTGTGATTCATTTTATTAATCCCTTTTATAGTTAAGGGATCCTCGGTTTGATACGATTCATATTCCAACAAAAAAACTTTTTTTCTTAAAAAGGATTTAATCCTTTACCTCTCAACGAAAGATTCGAGGAAGAATATACATTCTCTTGATTTATATCCAAGGATCAATTAAAAATTGGAAAACTGAATTATTTAATTGTGAAACATAATTTTTTTTTATTGATTAATACTTCTAATTTAATAAGTATTAGTAAAGGATCATAAAGATAAAGCGTATTCTACTCATAACTAAATCTCCCCCTTTTTTCCCTTTTCCCAGGAAAGATTGAAGCAAAATAGCTTTAAATTAATAAAATTAAAGGCTGATTTAACTACCCAATAGTATCTTGAACTTTAACTACCAAAGCGTTATAAATATTAAGCATCTTACTCGGCGACCCTCAGTGGAGCAACGAACCGCTTTGGCTTTGTAGGTAGTAGATTGGGGTGAGGAACTTCGGAATGCCTAAATTTTGGCTTAGAGACCATTGGGATTGAGCTAGCAAATATCCCAACTTTGGTATATAATTTCCCACCATGAACCGAGTTGACCATAAATTTCTATTCCAATGCGTCAAGAGAAAGGATAAACGTTGAGATAATATTAGATTTGCGACCAGCTGTACGGAGAAACGTTTTTAAAATGGGAATATTGGCTGCGTAGGAGACCAGCACCTGCGTGAATATCATATCTTCTATTATTAGAATTTGGAATAAGCATACGCAACTTAGAATGCCAGATTTCACGCACGCGACACATGTTGTCCAGGGGGGGTGAACTTTGTCTGGACCCGTAATTCACGGACACAGCGCGATCTCAGCCGCTGATCTTTTCATGCTCGTACGATTCGCATCATCAACGGTTGTGATTGACCTAGTTCGCTAGTTCCGTGTTCGGGAAGGAAAGTTACGGTCATGTACGCTGCGGAGTTTCCGGGTCCTCTCCCTGTTGTGATCGGTCGTGCACGTTTAGAGAAGAGTCTTCAATTCAAGTTGTAAACTTCCAAGCGCTTTTCGGAAGCATCAACCGTAGAAAACGTGAAGAAATATGTTATTTGGAGCAGACATAACAATAGCTTTTCCTAGGTGGTTATCCTTTTTAGGTTCGAGAACTGTTTTGATAGGCCATGATTTGAAAGCATCTTCCACCGAAGAACGACTGATTACCACCGACAGTTCACTGCATCCACAGTAGTACTTGGGTGCTGCTGTCATGGCCTTGCTTAGTAGGGGGAGTCTAGGACCACCTGTTAGATTTTGTATTGGAGTAATGAGTAACAGGACTCTTGTACGTATGTAGTGTGCCTGTCCTCGGAAATTCTTACGTTATGATTCTGGCATCACGTGGACTATGAAATGTAGGCGACGCTTCATAAATTCAACTGATGAGACAAGTATGATGTCGCAGAAGCTGGTTTTCGCCGCTTTGTTTCCAGAAACAGCATTAGGGGAACAAGTAGGGTACACAAGAAACAAGTCGAGACGAATTGCTCGAAAAATGGAAGTTGGGCGGACGAGGTGGACAATCACATGAAGTCGAAGATTCCGTGCGGTTGCTCAGAAACTACCGTTCTAGTTTGCCAGCGAATCACACTCACCAGAAATCGACCAAATTACCATCCATCGGCCCACTCTCTCTTCAATCTCTCCCCCACCACCTTCGGTCAATCAAACAGCCCCCACTTGTCGAAACCGTCACCTCCGACCACCGGCAACACCAAACATCCACCCGTTCGCGGCTTGTGTTCACTGCCAGCCACCATTTGACTCCATAATTACTCTCTTTGTTTCACTATTCATCTCTTGGTTGACTTCCATCTCTTATCTTCAGCTCGTTTGACGATGGGGATCGACACTAGACGAAGTGCTAAAGCCCGATTTAGCTTGTCCACGTCGGTAAGGTAGATCGGGTGTTGCCATCAGCCTTGATGGCGACGACCTTCGTTGGCACACTTAAAGGCCATAGCCAAGCCGTTAGCTGACTTTAATGTTGGAGGATGATGACGACGATGCTTACATAAAAAGATTAAGCAGGATCCAACTGCTAATAATTTGCTAGTTATAAAATGATCACCGATTTGCACTTCTGTAATCTCAGGAAGACCGTGTGGATGACAAAAGGAGAACAGCGGTCGCCGAGACAGATCCACAGAGAGAGGAGACGGTGGTTGCAGTTTAAACTTGTGGCCGTGGTGACGCAGCGGCGGCAAGGTGGAGCCGACAGAAACTAGGGTGCTGGTTGGACTGCAGCAGAGGTGAGGAGAGAGAATGAGAAGTGAGAAGGATGAGATCAGATATTGGTGAAGTTGGGCATGGTCCCTAATTTGAACAGCAATTTCCACGTTCAAATGAAGGAGATGATATCCAGAAAGAACAGCAATTTACATCGTTATGAGTATCTTAATGGGGCAGTGCTTCTAGTCACGTACTTCCTCGATTTTTTTCCACATACAATGCTGCTAAAAGCAAGCAACTACATCCAAAATGCCTATCCTTTCTAACTTTCAGCACTCTTCATTGCACAGGCTTATTCTTTCTGGGTGTTTCAGTGAACAAGACAAACGCTATTCTCATTGAAGTACAGAGATGCTAATTGGACAAAGCAACGAGAATTTTTTCAAAAGTTGCTTCAGTTCTTAAAATGCAATGTAAATTGTTAGTTACACAACTGATCAACCTTTGCGACCGAACCGAAATTCAGCTGAATATAGTCAGTAAATGCAAACCACCAAACTAATCCTGACCTTAACAACCTGCCCATCTCTAGGATCTCTTTCATAGGAGAGTACAGGTAAGCCATCTCATGCCAAAAAGAGAGCATGCCAGGAACTATGACCAGCTACCCAAATATCATAGGCTATTCCCTCCACTTCTCATTCTGCTCAAATCATAGACACCCATGGACTCTGAATAATGGTGGCCCTGGCAGCTTTCCAAGCATTTTGTCGGACTGGCTTCGCCCAATGCTGCCTGACAAACAGGGGAGATATTCAGACAAATCAGGAGAATAGACCACGATCGGAGAATCGATACAAAATGTGGCAAGTCCATGATTTAGATCGTTGTGACCGCCTGAGGCGTGCAACGCTTTTGGTCATGAGGTGCCTGAATCACAGCAACTAAGTTCAAACATATTACCAAATCCTTCTCCTCTTCTACACAGATTCAGCATCACTCATTATGCAATTAATGATGGGTCAAAAGCAGTTCGTAGTGGCTGCTTTGATTAAATTTCAAGGCTTAATCCTACATCCATCCAAGATGAACTAAGGGTGGTCACGCTCAATCCTCAATCAAGCGACATCTTGTGTACATCATCGCTCAACGGTTCACTATCTTAAGCAAGTTGAAAGCCACATTATAAGAAACTCTCAGTGTTACTCCTATGGCCCCGCAGATGATTATCGTTCGTGGTTTTTACTGGATTAAGCAAGTTGCTCGCCACCGTATAAGAAAGTCTCAGCATTATTCCACTGCTGTAGTATTGCAGTGGATGACAGCTAGAAGGGAGGGTCGACTCTTTGTATCACAATATTCAAGAGGCCAAGGTTCCTAAACCAACTTCAGCTGAACAAATGAAGGGTCTCACTGCATTTCCAAGAGAAGTCAAGTCTAATGTTTCTCAATGTGGCAGATTTATTGTAATCGGGACATAATATAGGTGATCTTATGAAGCTTGCTTATTCAGGAACCATCTACTCCCTCACAACTTATACAGCATCATTATGCACTCTCCAGCTAAGTTCAACATTAGGTCAAGCACCACAACTGTCACACAGTTTCCAACCAAAAGAGCCAGAGAGGCCAAATGATCTCCCTGTGCATAACATCAGAGTGTGCCGTTTAAAGAACGTGAGAAAAAGAATAGCAAGACCAGATATGGTCAATGTGGATCTCATTGGCAAAACATTATAGTCCCATCATCGTCCTGTCATTGCCAGGATCTCCAAGATTACAACTTTTTGCTCATTTCGCGCGCTCACCATCTATGTTTTGACAAAAGAGAACTACATGAAGTTTGGTAATAAAACCTTCAGCAAACCCTACAAATTAGGAAAATACATCCTGAAATCGAATGATACATGTGCTCAAAATCCACAGATTAGTCAACAGCTTTCACTTTCTCTTCTGATTAGTAATTGTCTCAGCTTAACAGAGTGGAGATGAATTAGCAGACCATGACTCGCCCTGACGCAGTAATAGAATCATTATGTTGGAAAACCAGATACAAGTAGTCATCTAGTTCATTAGTAGCTCTATTTCTTGGTTTCATCCAAAGAGATTTCATGTCTCCTTAAAAAACAATGTTCCGAGACATGCACAGGAAAGTGACTATACAACTTCACACTAGAGGTGCCGTATCACATTCCATACCAGATTGTCATCAGTCGCTAAACACACACGGCTTCCATGCCACAAAAGGGATTAAGTGAAAATGTCGCCACAAAAGTCCATGAGTAGAATTTGACTAACTTTGTCAGTCTGATCAAATGCACTGTAATATAGAATATTGCCCATGCCGATCAATGGCAATCTGGTATCAGGTGATACCCTGTCAGGAAATCAGAGACCACATATATTTCTTGAATTATGCACTTATGTTGTGCTAAACAATGGCAAAAGTTCCTCAAGAAACCCATTTCAGATTATAATCTTCGCTTCATCTCAATTAAACAGTTAATGGATTGATCAACACAACACGATTGAAACCAAGCCTGCAAGTCCAAGGCATCAGTTCCAGCCATCGTAGTGTTTGTAATTCAATTACCAATCTGCTTACCAGTAATTCACCCCCTTGTTTTTTTCTCAATCTGTCAATTTGATTGGTCATAATCTTCATTATATGTATTATACACCGAAAAGCACCAATCGAGTCAACTCATCACAATACATCAGCAATAAGCACCCACCAGTCACCACCGACCGGTAAAAGCAACTGGAATTCAGTTTGCGATCTACCCCGTTTCATCACCCAATCCAGAAAGGGGGAGGGGGGGGGAGCGAAGAAAGAGAAACAGTATGATCGATCTCCACCTACCGAGCAAGGGCCCTAAATCGAAGCAGCCAGAGTCTTCATCCTAATCTCCTCGCGCCTCCGCCGACGCAATCGAACCCACACCCGCACTGGGGGGACTCGAAGAAGTTGTCGATGGTGAAGGAAGCCGAGGCGAGCCCGACCGAGAACTCAAGCTCGTCCCCAACCCTCTCGACCTCGACGATGTTGAGCCAGAGGAAGAGCACCTTGACGCTGACCCCGCTGAGGCTGGTGAGCTTGTTCCGCGATATGTACCCGCTGATCGTGGACTTGTACCGGAGCTGGTACGAACCTTGGATGGAGAAGCTGCAGGAGCCGCCCAAGTAGGCGCGGAACCTCCCCGTGGAGCGGTCGAGGTCGTAGCCGGTCACGCCCTTGGGGAGGATGCCCTCCGGGAAGTTGTATCCCTGGAGGACCTCGTAAGCCGACAGGCCTTCGTCGTCGCCGCCGCCGCCGGAGGAGGCGAGAGCAGAGGAGGCGGCGGCGGCGGAGAGAGGAGGAGTAGTTGGGAGAGAGTGAGGATGAGGGAGAGAGACATGGCGATATTCTCGGGGGCAGTCTGCTAAGATTCCGCTTGTCTCACTTGCGCAGAGAGAGAGAGAGAGAGGGGGGGGGGGTTCGTACAAAGGTGCGGGGACGACGGTGACTCCGATTCTGAACGGCGATGTGCCTGGACCGCGGGCAACAAATCTGGACACGTAACTTTATTTGCTTCCGTCGAACGTGCAAATACGTCGACGTTTGATCATGCACGTGGTGGTCTCGGAACGTTGCATGAAACGAGTGACACGTGTCATATCTTCATCGAGCTTAGCCCGAGAGGTAAACATGTACATGCATTCATACATATGGCTCCACGTCATACGAATGGAGCCTATCCAATTAACAGCGATCACATTTAAGAGGCCTGCTAGGGGTAAGCAAAAAAAACCACGATCCCAACCAAATCGGACCGAACCGTACCTAACCGGCTAATTTTGGATCGTAACCGGCGGGTACGGTTTGGTTTCCAATTCCAATTTTCCAAAACCGGCGGGTATCGGTTCGGTTCTCAGTTTCGAGTGAGAATCATTCAATCGGCCCAACCGAATCGATTTTTATATAATATAAATGGGTCAATTATTTTAATGAAATCAGCTTTAAATGCTTAACCATCCGTCCTAAAAAAAGAGTCTTAACCCGCAAAATGAAAAAAGGCCCTACCCTAATCCAACTCTCTTCGCATTCAGTCGCTCTTGTTGTACAATTCAATTGCACATTTCTTTCTTTTTCTAGTGCAGTGGGCAAATTGTCACGTAGCCAGTGCCCTTGGGTTGCTGAGAATTTTAATTTATAAGATAAAAAAAAGAAAGAAAGTCCTAAATCTACCGTTATATAGCTTTATTGAGTCATATTTGTGGGATTAGTATTCAACTTAATTTTTTCATGGAACGAACTGGTGACGTTAGAACCGTAACCAGGATCCAACCAAAAACCGGACCGGACCGATAGTTCGGTTCTCGGGTGGATCTATGGAACAAACAATTGATTCACGGTTCGCATTTTGCAGAATCGGTCTCTAACGGACGGTTCTCGGTTCTAGGGTGGAACCATCCATCTTGTGAACCGATCACCCCTAAGGCCTGCTATGGCTGTTTATGTCTATATCATGACAACAAAAATATTTGCATATCGATACATACAATATCTTTTTCCGACGATGAGCGCCAGCCATTCCATGTAGCACAACTAATATTAGTGTAGATAATTTTTTATTGATTTTTTTTTTATCAATGTAGTTTTCATTTTCTTCTGTTTTCATTTTTTTTCTTTTCATTTTTTTTTATTTCATTGCAATCGGCGAGGATCACCGGAGCTCGTCGGCCACTAGGGGAGGGCGCGACGCCCTTGCAGGCTAGTGTGGATCGCGTTCTCGCCTAGACCTATAAGGCTGTCTTGCCTAGATCTGAGTGAGGTAAGCGTCGCCATGGCCTCGCCCTGCAGTTGCGATTGTCTTGACAAAGCCTCGCCATGGCCTTGCTCATAGCCACGATCACCTCGCTGCGGCAGCTCTCATCGTCCATGGTGGGAAACAAAAGGAAAAGGAAGGAAAAGAGAAGAAAAATAAAAACATCCTTAAAATATTAAAATTGAAAGTATTATCCACGTCAGCAGCAGTCATGCCATGTACGATAACCGATGTTTATATCAACTTATGGTCATATTTGGCCGGAAGGATTATATTGACATATTATTAATGACTAAATTGGCCAAATTCAAAGATTTAGAATTGAGTTGATATGAATAATAATTAATTTATAAAAAAAATAAAATAATTTATGATTTTTTAAAATTATTCCACGATATAACTATCTATGTGCACCATCAAAGGGAAAAAGCGAACAGCAACATGTCTGAAAGTTCCTCGGGATGCCAAAAAGCAGTTAAAAAAGTTGCTTTAGACCATAAAAACATGCTTTGCCAAAAAAAAAAGGTGCTTTGCCATTCGACTGACCCAAAAAAAAAAAAAAAAACATGCTTTGCCAATGCAGTCGCTCCTCCCACATTTCAATTATTCCATACGATCTCGAAACATCTCTGTCTCTTTGCTTACGCTAGGCAGACGCCCAAGAAGCTCCTTGACCTGAACTTCCTCTCCTTCTCCACGCCATCGCAGTCGAACCCGCACCCGCAGGTCGGGCACTCGCCGAAGTTGCTCACCGCGAAGTCCGCGGACGCGATCCCGATGAGAACTCCAGCTCGTCGTCGTCGCGGACCACCTTGACGATGCTGAGCCAGAAGAACCACACCTTCACCTTGATCCCGCTCAGGCTCGAGAGCTCGCCCGTGGATATGACCCCGGTGATCGCCGAGCTGTACTTGAGCTCGTAGGAGTCGATCGAGTAGGTGCACGACCCGTTCAGGTACACGGTGAACTCGCCGGTGAGTTGTCCAGCTCGTAGCCGAGGACGCCGTTGGGGAGGAGGCCGATGGGGAAATCGTACTCCTCCAGGACTTCGTAGGCGGTCAGTGAGTTGTCGGCGGCGGCGGAGGAGGAATGTGACAGCAGGGCCGAGAAGACCAAGATGAGGATTGAAAAGGGACGGAGACGGAGATGTTTTGAGATGGACATGGTCGATGTGTTGTCGGTTGGGGAGATGATCCGAAGTCTGCCTTCTTTGTGCATAGATTTAATGAGGAGGGGCATCTTTTGACTGTTTGGTTTGAGAGGCAGGTGGTCGGGAAACTACTACTGTGTACAGTTTGAGTTTTGGTCACGGGAAAAATAAAATGGACACGGACAATGGCATCTTCCATGAGGGTGGACCTACTCGAAGTTGCCGAGGTGGCGAGTGTGTTTGATGTTACATACATCTTAACAGATCCGTATACTTAGTATTGGTATTTGCACAAATGAACCGGGGTTTAGGTTCCGAATGTGCAATTTAGACATTACGACTCGACCGATCGACCTAACTAGGTTGTTTCTTGCAAGATTGAGCATCTCCGCTGCCGCCATAGAGCGACCGATTAATCTCAGGTTGGGGTTTCAATTTGTCGATCACAACGTGGGGGAGATGTTGTATAAGACGGACGACACCACTAGACGCCAAAGAAATTGCTTGGCTACACTCGCCCCACCAAAGCCAACGTGGGGTGACGAGTTCAACAGTAACTCAAGCATTTAGTTCGATCGCGCGAACAACGAACAAGCTCGCTATAATCTGCACAGGGAGTTACTCCTGTAAGAACAACACCCGCGAGCGCCGAACGATACCAAGGAGGATGATATGCGCTATCTGGACTTAGCTAACATAAAGGACTCAGAAATAGCGAGCACTATTCTATCACACAATATTCCAATTCTAAGGCAAAAAAAAAAGCCGTCGCGCATAAAAATTTCTTGAACTCCGAGTTTGATAGGTATTAAAGACAGCAACCGTAGTAATTAGAATGAAGCAAACATCATCGCCGTGGCTTTAAAATCGATACTGAAGACATAAATACTATCCATAGTGCGGAACATGTGAACAGCAAGTGTTTGGTTTCAATGTGATGTCTGGGCCATGTGACGTAATGGATTCTCCGAGGTGGCATCATTAAAGCAACCAACCCTGTCTCTGTGTCAATTGTATCTTTCCCAAGATTTTTTAGGGAGGATGACAATTGGTCGCTTAACCACTCCATCTTTCTCATCTACTTTAGGACAGACATCTCTCTCTCTTCTCTCCCTCTCTCTCTCTCTCCCTCTCTCTACAATGAGCTACGCAATTTGGAAAAGACGAGTTCAGGTTTGATGCATATAGAAATCTGATTTCCAGAATCTTGGGAAAAAACAGCAACACAGATGGTCCAGAACTGAGGGCACTGTGCCGGTTTTCTCCCATTAAAATGGAAGAGGCTATCTGTAAAACGGGCAGAAGACTACTCTCGTGAAGGCTAGAATTAGGGTATGCAAATTTTGGAAGCTCGTCGAATGCCTTTGAATTGGGGGGGAACAAGGAATTTAGCCAGTCATGGACAACGGGTCAGTTAGTTTCGCCAACTGATAAAAAGACCTGCAAGACTGACCAGCATGGCTGTCAGAAAAGAATGAACCAAGAATAATCTGACGATTTACAACAGGAAGCATCCCTCCGGAAGACAGGTTATGAATAAATTCACTGATCACCAAAGGGATGTTTGGAGGCATAGATTTACAAGGATCAAGGATCGGAAAATCAAAGCCCCATACACTTGCGCTGTGAGAGAGAGAGAGAGAGTTCACGCATTCTGAATTTGAAAGATATGAACTTTACGTACAAAGAATGGGCAAACCCTTATGGGTTGTATCTGAAGATATGAAAGCGGATGCTTTTATGTCAGCATGAGAAGGCCAAAGCTCACAGCAATTGTATAAAAATAGCTGCCAAAGCAAGCTGCACAAGGGGCATAATATATAGCAGCAAAATCTAAAGGATCTTTCAAGTTTTGAATGATGCCTGACTTCTGGAATCAATTATGCAGCCTTTAATTTACTTTTCTTCAGACAATATATAAGAGGGGAAACAAGCTCGCTACTATTGACAATTCAGATGTCCATGAAGAGACGAGCCTAAGGACAGGGCCTTAACTCAAATGGTCACTAGGCCTAGGGATACCTCAATATACCATGTTGAATGGTAATGATATCCATCATTGTATTCAGTCGGAACCTGCCTTGGTATGGGTGAGCAATGGGTTTGACGCAAGTGCACTTTGTGAAAGAGAAACCTCAACAAGTCAGTTTCCTACGAAAAAGCCTCCTTTTTCATATGATCTAACATCCAAAGTTGCAACTGGAAAAGCATTAATTAACTTCAGTAGTCTCGATCTGGGCATATGCTCTCAGCAAACCCACCTCAATTATTATCCCAATTTGCTAGTTCTACACACATATCACCCTATATATCCTGCCTGATAATGCTCTATGAGATAACTGGCGTTTAGACAGCACATGCTACCATAGATGAATATAGGAGTCCATGTTTCATAAAACATGGAAGTTCCACTGTTTACAGTATATGTAAGCAGAAGCCACCAAAATGGATCCAATCCTGTTCTTCCCAAAGTGACCATCATTCCTCACCTTTTTATACATGGCAAGTGACGGATTTTTATACAGCAAAATTCAGTTATAGACAACCAAAAAGATTATATCGTGCAAAATAAGAGGATCAAAGGGATCATATAAAGAAGCAAACGTGAATAATGAATCAATCCCAAAACAGGGAAGAGATCACAAATACATAAGAGGAGAAGAGAGTTTCTTCTCCTAATCAGTATATTATGGTTCAGAGAGCAAGAAACAAAGGGTGATAATTGATACCATTTTCTACTATACGAATTAACGAGCTATAACAAGATTTAAGGGTTCAATGATGGTCTATTTTTGAATTAACGATGTTGCATCAACTCACAGAGACATATGCCAAGCGCTAGCATCAGTTCTCCAAAGGATGTTGGGAAGCACACGATTGAAAGATGCTCTTATAAGTTAAAAGAATTGATACAACCCATGCAAGAGGGACAATTAACAGCCAAAAAGAACTTATGAAACTATCGATATAATAAACAGAGAAAAACCTGAATGACCTTTACCACTAACCAATAACAGAAAAGATTTTCTACAAAGTAAATAGAATGCAATCGACAGAGACAACTAAAATAAGGAAAGATCACAACAGTAGAAGTCAGT